>VYXB01002554.1:0-147478 GCA_013397135.1 Pachyramphus minor | reverse complement strand
AAGGATCCCGGCTGGAATACCCCAGGCATCCCGGCTGGAATTCCCAGGGATCTCGGCTTGAATAGCCCAAGGATCCCGACTTGAATCCCCCGGGCATCCCGGCTTGAATCCTTTGGGATCTTGGCTTGAATCCCCCAGGGATCCCGGCGCCCGGCTGGAATCGCGTCATCCCCACTGACCGCGCCCCCGGGGAAGCGGGAATCCCGCGGGACGAGGCGCTCCCGGTCCCACTCCAGGACAAACCCCACAGCGTCCCAGAGCAGGGCATCAGCGTTCCCGGCTGGAATTGCCTCGAGCTGGGCAGGCTCAGGCTGTTGGAGGGAGGGGGCAGAGGGACAGGGAGAACCCCAGTGGAAGAGCCGGCCCTGCCATCCCGGAGCCCCGCGCTCCCCTCACGGCACTGAAGGGGAAAGAAGGAACAGGGAGCTCTCGGGAAAGGAGGAACCGGAGCTGCGGGGTCACGGTGTGAAACCACCCGGGGCAATGGCCAAGGGGAGTGTGCTGGCTGAGGCACAGAGGAGCCTGTTTCTGTGGGTTTCTGTGATACTGATGAACAGGAATGGGGAAAGCGGCCGTGCTGTGCGTGAGGGGAGAGAGTAAACTCGGACAAACTGGCCCTAAACCTCCCCTGGCAGAGCAGGGGCTCCCTGGTACCGGGCACAGGCTGTGCGACCAAGGGGAAGGCGAAACATGACATGGAATGGTTTGAGTTGGAGGTTCCAATCCCCCTGCCATGGGCACGGTCACCTTCCCCTAGAACAGGTTGCTCCAAGCCCCGTCCAACGTGGCCTTGAACACTTCCAGGGATAGGGCAGCCACAGCTTCTCTGGGCAACCTGTACCAGGGCCTCATCACCCTCACAGTGAAGAATTTCTTCCTAATATCCAATCTAAATGATTGGATTACTTAATTTAAACAAAATTAAAGCCATACAGTTTAATGTACTGAAACTGTGGCAATTTGTTAATTTTTTTCCTCTGGAACCTAAACTCACTTCTGGAGATACTGGGTTAGTAAAGATGTTGAGTTTCGAATTGTGCCATCTGAAAAGGAAGAAATCATCAGTGTATATGTGGAAAGGGAAAGGTGAAGGATAGCTCAACAGAATGCCTGTCAGTCACATACAACACTTCAGGACAGAGCTTGAAAATTTATTTTAATAATAATATAAATTAGGATAAAGTTTACAAAAGGTAGATCATGCCAGACTTATGTGACAGGCCTTTTGACAAGAGCCTTGTGTACACAGACATCAGGAAAGCATTCGATAAAGTGTCATGTGGAAGTGATTAGAAAAAGTTTATAGGATGGAGATTTGCAGTAGAACAGGAAGATGGGTAGAATCTGAACACAGGCAAAATCAGGTAATTTCACAAATTATTGGAGGGATGAAGAGGGTAACTGAAAGCATAAAATGCTATTCCATGTGAATTGTAAATGTCATCCATCTGTCTTTACCCAACTCTTACAGAGCTTGCCACATTTAAAACCAAAATCATGGAGCTGTGGTAGTTTAGTTTAAAAACAAACTACAAAACACAGAACCACAACTCGGTCCAGGAAAACAACATGCCTTCTGCACAATGTGAAGAACATGACCAATTCAAGTTCCAGCAGGCATCTCTGGCATATCCCCAGAGATCCTAGATTCCAGGAGAAGTTAACCATGTGGGATTAAAATATGGAAAAGGTGCTCCTAAGACCTGTATTTGCATAGCTGGAGATGGCTCCCAGCCCTCAGCAGACATAGTAGTTGTTTTCAGCAACAAGAACAACCCGTGGTGTAGCAGCATCAAAACAGATGCCACAGCACCGAAAGAGCAAAAAAGGGACACGATTGGGTTGATCTTCTAAATCAAACCAATGACATCTTTAACCTGCAGAGGAGCGTAAACAAACTCTGGAAACGAACAACAGCAAAAAAATGTTAAGTTTCTCAGATTTCTAGAAGCCACCCTCAGCTAGAGAGTGGAAGTGGTTAGAATGCTTTAAAAGAATACAGAGAAAAAGAAAAAGGCAAGATCACCTGTAATGCTGTTTCATCTATGTAAGATATGGAAAGCAGGTCTACTAGCTCCACCAAAATAGTCACCAAATCCTGAGCTTGTACATCCTGTCCTGCCTTTCCCCTCGGGAACAGCGTGTAGTGTGCTTCGCTTCTCGCCCAGGAAGGTGGGGGTCTCCCGGGGGTGTTGCTGTCACGGCTCTAATCGAAACACGAAGCGTCACGTTTCAAAAACAAACGACACCCTCTGATTCAGTCAGAAAACGGCAGTAGCTGAAATAATTCCTATGTCTTTTCTACCCACTACTGCCCTTCTGGAGTTCTCTGCTGTAGCGAGGGGCAGAGAGATATCAAGTAATGAGAAACCAAAAATACGTAAAAGACGCCTTTCAAAAACTATGAGATGAAAGGGGGTGAAGTTATCTCAAAGAACTCAATGTACCCTAGTGTAACTTGTCCAGATTCACTCCGCTCTGTGCTCACAAGCCGATCAGCTTTTTTTTCCTCCCCCAAGTCTCTCTCGGTTTCTTAAGGCGGTGCGTTCGCGCACCGAGAGCCGAGCAGGGCGATTCGGACCTCCCACTTCCCGCTCTCCTAAGCAGGGCGGTAGGGACGCCAGCTCATTAGGTAATTTGTGTATTCAGAGAGGGTCAGGCGAGGAAACCTCAGGACATTTCCATTGCCTAATGGAAATCAGTTGGCATTTAAGCAAGAGATCAGCACCAAAGGGGTCACTGCTGCAGCAGGCGGTCATGGAAGAAATACTCTGTGATAATATCTTGATGTCCTGCTCTCAGGTTTTCAAAATCACAAAATTTTGTGTCCAGGCTTGGTCCTTGAGTGCTGTAAAGTCCCAGTCAAGTGCAAGCAGCAATAATTACGGGTTACTGAGCTTTCCCTGTATAAACCTACCCAGCTTACCAAAGTTAAACCTTCTGTTTTGCCAAGGTTTTTTTTTTCAATTTTCAAAACTCTTGAATGAAGAGATCTGTCAGAAAACAGGTGAGTCTAGAACTTGCAAAAGCATCTATAGCATTTGCATTTGAATGGTCTGATAAAAGCTCAAAGCAGGAGACCTGCTGTTAGGAAACCCTTTGGAAAAAAAGCCCAGACATCCATTTGAGCTGTGTGGGTGGATGTTACTCTCTTGTTCACACGAAGAGTTTCTCATATGCTCAGTCTAGCTTGGTATGGTCATCTCACAACAGGAACGATGCTTTAAAGCTCAGACATTTGTGTTGAGGAATCAACAAAGTACAAAATTAAGAAAAAAGTCAGTAGATAAACCAGGAGAAACCTGTTCACAGGCAAAGATTTCAAGCAGAGCCATTACGCACCAGTGCAAGAACAACTGACCTGCAGACACAGTAGAGCGGGGAGAGGAAATTGAGAATTTATTCTCTTACCTGAGGAACACGAGGGTGCAGGGCATTCACACTGACAGCAGAATCAGTAACAAACTCCAAGGAAGTAGTTTCTTCTTTTCTTAAGTCACAACAATTTTGCTATTTTGTGGGGTTTTCTTCAAGGACAGTTAGGTGAGGTCACCAGAAGCTTTTGTATCTGTAAGGCAGTTTCCTTGAGTTTTTTTCCCCTAGCTTTGATCAGCATACTACTATATTGTATGCTATGCAAGTAAAACACTTCAAAACAGCAAAAAAGGCCTATAAAGAGAGAAGAAAAGATAAACAGGCCTAAGGTACAGGAAAGGTGACATCCTGTCTTGCACTTGCTAGGATACCAGGGGAGATTCTGTAATACTAAGCCTTTGGTCACTGAGCTCCCTTCTCCAGCCCCTGCCTCCTCATGCATGTCTTAAGCACTGCAGGAAATTCCTGCTGCCCGAACGTCATGACTCACCTTGCTCACTGTATTCTGCCTGCTCAGCAGCCTCTGGAAACTGCACCCTTCCCTTCTTTCTGCCCCACCCTTCCCCATCCAAATTCAAGGTTGTGGAGGAAGAGGCTGCACCGTCTCATTGCTTCAAGTAAGCGCCCAGCGCTGGGTTCTCACCCTTCCCTTCAGACCGGACTGAAAGGGCCTCACGCTGCAGTTCTGACCCCACCCTCTCCTGGAGCACCCAGTTAATTCCCGCTTTAAACTCAGCTTCCACGCTCTTTTCTTTTCAAAGCTGCCTTTAATCTTTCCCTATACTGTTTGCTTGGGTACCACGACTGTAATAAACTTCAAGCCATGCTTAGGTTGGGTCAACCAAAAGAAGGGAATGAATGTTGGGCTGGGTCCCTCTTCTCTCCCGGTGGGGCTGTGCAATGCCTTTGGAAAGCACTTTGCAGCAAAGTGAATTCTGGAGGCTGCTCGGGACCTTCTTCCCCCTCTGCCCCGCTCCTGCTTTGTTGCAGCTCTCACGGTGACGTGCTGCCTCTTCTGTTGTGCCAGCACAGCTGTCTCTGAAATTCATGCCATGAGCAAGACCAAGGAACTGCTTTTCGTGGTAACTAGGAGGGAAGAAAAATAAAATGCCATTCTGTTGCTGTTAGGTGATGAAACTTCAGGAAACTCCAGACAGCTCAGTTAAATGTCACTGTGCCTGCTCTGGGGATGAGTTAAAAAAGAACAGAAAAATTTTAAAAATTATTAAGGTGACACAAAGGACCAGGACTTAGTTCAGGAGCTTATCCAAAAGCACATCCTAACATTCATTATGTTTGCATTTTGGCAACAACGTGCCAGCCCAGTGGAGATGAGGGCATCTCTGCTTAAAGCCACCTGTAAACACAAACAGGGAGAGGAAGCCCATGTTCCATAGATGCTCTGATGTAATTGAAAGGAATCAGATACCTTACAAGTGCATAAAACCTCTTCTCTAAAATGCACTCTAATTGATGTTCAATTTGCTGTCAAATTATATTGAAGGAAAACACGAAAAGCAAAACAAGCATGAAGATCTCTTGTAAGTGAAAGATACAGAGCTGTGAGCTCAAGGCGTGAGAAGGCCTCGTGATACGGCTCATTGATGTGCTCCACAGCTTGTTGCAAAAACTGAAACATAAGCACAGAATTTCAAGTAGGGACTATTTAGCTGTGATAAGCTATTAGTTATTATGGATACCACTGAGAACAAACTCAGAATTTGCTTCAGGAGCAAAAGCTACTTGCAGTACTTCTGCACTTGTGTATCTGAATATTAATCCTGTCACCCCATGTCTCTCAATTTTTTTGAGTCTCAGGGACGTGCATAAGTATATGCTAAAAATGGGTTGTGCTTTTCTTTGAAACTATTCAGAAAGTTTTCCAAATACCACATGGAAAAATTTAAATAATTGATGCAATACATCACATGAACAGGTAGTATATGCTGTATTGTACAAGCAAATAGAGCATATTTTCTGTCATTAATATTGTCAATATTTTATATCATGATTAAAAATCTACATAAATCCTTTTCCTTGCAAAGTATCCTATACTTCCTTGGTACATTTTTTATTTGGCACAGTTTCCTCCTTTTCAATAAAACACAGCCAAAATTCCCAAGTCTCAGAAAAATCAGTGTTCTTGAATGGTGTAATTTAGATTAGTTTTAACCAGCGATAATTAACATATTTGCTTCAAGATTATAGAGTCTTTACATGCTGTTAATTTGGGGAATTTCTATTTTCAACATTCTTATGCAAAACAGAGCTGGATTCCAGCTTTAAATGAAGGTGTGTGCCTGAGCACATACACAGGGTTGCCTCCACTATGTCCATGTATTTTCTGCAGGTCAGTTGCTACAGAGCCTTACAATAAAACCAGGGGAGGTCATCCCAACGGAGAGAGGGGGGGATTCTGCACAAGCACACTAGGCAGAAAATCCCCCTTTTTTTTTTTTTTTCTAAAAATGTAGATGTGAAGTCAGGAGCAGAGGCTTTCTTTGCACACATGGAGACTCTTTTCTAAACCATAAAAGTAATCAAGATCTTGCATGTTGCAAAACCGGTGTGTAACCTTTACAACCAAACAGAAATGCATAATTAATTGAATGCTAATTAAATACAAATCACAGCTTGGAAAGAGTACAAGTTTACAACAGCTTTTCCACGTTTTAGGATTACTTTAAAACTCCCCTTCTTCAATTTGTGGTCGTAAGTAGAATATGAGTTTTCCACCGAACAATTTTAGATTTTTAAAAATTAATGTTTAATAAAACTTAAATGAAATTTTCCTCGCAGAAATCTAGCTATGAAGGTTTTGTGGGTTTTTTTCTGCCTGCCTTTTTTTTTTTTTTCTTGAAAGAATCACTTGTCTTTCCAAGATCAAGCTCTTGTGAACATGTATCCTTCCAACCACGGTTCTCAGCTTCCCAGAACATGCTGTGGTGGGCCCAGCAAGGGGCCCTGGAGATAATTAAGGGAGTGGAGCCTGTCAGATCAGGAGAGTCTGAGAGAGTTGGGACTTTTCAGCCTGGAGAAGTGAAGGCTCAGTGGGACCTTATCAAGGTATAAATATCTAAGAGGGGAGGTGAAGAAGATGGAGCCAAACTCAGTGGTATCTGGCGAAAGGCAACAGCCAATGGACACAAACTGAGATAGAGAAAATTCTATTGAAAAAAATTTAAAAAACACCCTTTTCACTTTCAAGCAGTGGAAGAAGTTGCCCAGAGTGGTTGTGGCATCATTATTCCTTAAGATAATCAAAACACACCTGGACATGGTCCTGGGCAGCCTCTGCTAGCTGACATTGCTTTGAGCAGGGGAGTTGCAATCAATGATCTCCAGAGGTGCCTTCCTACCTCAACTATTCTGTGATTCTGTAAAGTTGAGATATTCTTCCCACATTACACAAAGACACGGGCATTACTGAATCTGCAAAACCAGGAAGCATTTTTCTGGGTTCCCAGATTTAACCATATACCCTGGCTTTGCCCCAGCTCCACATTAGGCTCAAAACCATCACACCACTTGTGTCTTGCCCCGTGATTAAAAAAGATGGGAAGAGTGCCCTGAGTAGGAGCCACAGCACCTCAGCTGAGCTGCGTGACTGGAACCAAGCACTGAGTCACTGCAGGCAGGTTTAGAAGCAGCCTGAAAGACTAATGACTGCATTCAGAAATCCCACGATAGCCTGTATGACAAATTTAGGGTCCTGCTACATCCCGCGAGATTAGAAATGACAAGCAAGTGAGATTACGTATTTCCCATGATTGCCAGATCTTGGCATGCTACAGACTTAAGGGAGAGAGGTTATCCTTAAGAGAGGCATTTATCAAACAGTCTGGCCAGCCTTGGGCAAGATACTGTCATGGAACGGGTGTCAAAGTCCAGATTTCCCAAAACCCTAACAGCTGGACAATTCATCTTCTCTCCCCACTGCTCTGCTTAAGTTACAAGAAAAATTCAGGTCATGGAAAGTTTATCAAACAGCTAGAGATACACAGAATTAGTTTATTTAAATGGAAGTTATTATTTCGTGGGCTTGAACACAAGCAAACGTGAATTTCAGAAAAGTTCAGATTTGCATCAAAAAACGAGATTTACATCCAAAAACTTGAATTGCCCTTATTAGGGTATTCACTGAACAGCAGAAGTCATACTCAAAGTAATCAAAACTAATTTAACAATTACAAAGCCAGCAGGATAACCTCATTGTCATTTGCCACTAACGACAAATGTTTATTACAGATAGTGTATTTATCTTCTGAGCTATTAAAACACTTGTTTGCCATTCATAACTCTTCAAACCTCTCCCTTTGGATGAAGGATCCATCATGTTCGTGGAAAATAAGCCAAGCTCATAGAAGTGCAGCGCCCCTCCCTATTCTCAATCAATCAAATCTGAGAGAGAGAGAGGGAGACTGATGAGAACAACCTACTTTTCTGTGCCTGGCATTCACTGAATGTGAAAGGGGGTTTTAGCAGGACCGGGAAAGTAGCTGTTGTCATGACAGCACTGGGAAGCCCAGGGACTGAAAAGATCTTCATCAGCTCACTGCAGCAATTCTGTGCCAAAGGAACTGCGCTGCCTGTCTGCATACTGACAACAGAGCCAGGGGAATGCCTGCTTGTCAAATCTCCGCGGCTTTACTCTGCAAACTTCCCCACTCTTGTCCTCTGAAGCTGAAATAGTTGTAATCCGGCAAAAATGGATTTCTCCTGCCCTCCACCTCCCCCTTGAATACTCCAGATACCTTCTGTTCATCTCCCTGGTTTAACAAGGGCAGCACCCAGGCTTCTTGTACTTTCTTTTACCTTAAAAATGTCATGCAGAAGGCAACAGTAACCTCTGGAAAACCTAATCAAATACCAGCACATTCTGCAGTCCAACTCCTTGGATGTAACAACTGCCATTCCTTTTACCTCGGTGTTACAGGCCAGCGTGTCTGACTGTGATGTTTGGGATGATGGCCCACGCTGTGAAGTTTTCATGGCAGCTTTGGGGCAAATCCTGAGAGAATTTCTGTGGCAGTATCACACTCTTGACAAAGGTGGGATCTTACCTGTTCAGCTCTAGCCATTCCAACCCAAGTAAATGCAACATCTTTC
Source organism: Pachyramphus minor (assembly GCA_013397135.1). Classification (NCBI taxonomy): domain Eukaryota; kingdom Metazoa; phylum Chordata; class Aves; order Passeriformes; family Tyrannidae; genus Pachyramphus; species Pachyramphus minor. The sequence goes on along the minus strand of VYXB01002554.1, from coordinate 138,994 downwards.
ACACTGCAGTCAGGCAACCTGCCATCTGTGCCAACTGCCTCACTGGAGTCACCACAAGCACCAATTCTTGCAGACCTACAAGACTATTTCATTCACAGTGAAGTTTTATTTTACAGAAATGACTGAAAATGATTGCTGCATAGGTGAAATCCTTGTGGTGTAAATAAGCAAAGAGAAAGCAAGGTCTTTTTGGCTGTGCATATACTGATGGAGTTCCATTGCTGTTTATTTGAGGCAGTTGGACAACTGGAAACTTGCATTATGCTCCCACTGATTATCACTAGTTGAATGAAAACTGAGACTCAGCGCTTTACACCCAATCTCACAACAGCCACCTTTTTTAGCAAGTTAAGTAATCAGAGATGTGTGCTCTCAGGTGAGTTCTACAAGCCTTGTCTGAAAGTTCAGCAGCCTCTCTGGTATTGATTGCAAAATTCACATTGACCTCAGTGGGGCCTGACTGTCAGACTCAGCCTGAGAGCTGGAGAACTAAGGAGTTTTGGGGAACTCATGGCACATCCTGAGATTGTTGGCTTATGCTGGGAGGTGGGGACTCGGCACATTCCACACAGGAGAGTCTAAATTGCACTGTGACCCCTCCATAATTCAGAATTTAAATAGTTCAGAAGTTCACTCTCTCAGGAAGCCTCGAATACATTGCAGAACTGGGAGATGTAAAACCTAAATTAGCTTAATGCCCCAGTGATGTGCCCTACAGACATGCTGCATGTCTTCTAATAGGCAAAGCAGTGATTCCCCTCTCGTGAATTCCTGTCCCAGCTCAGTTGCTCCCAGGTTCTCCGAACAACAGACTGGATAGGAGTGAGGAAAGCATTTTATCATGTTGTTCAGCAGCAGTTTATCTGTGGTTAGGATATGCATAATAGATCTCTTTCCCAGGATTGCTCTGAGGTAGAGTTGTCTGTCTTTGATGCCTTCCAGTGAAAGCTGCTGTAATACATACACATGGAATGTTCTCAATAGAGGTGGGCCTGGCTTTTAATGACATAATGCTTTTGAGTCTATTCAGTCTTTTAAAACTGCTTTTTTCAGTCAAGATGAACATTATGTGCTTAATGATTTTTGCCTAGTGACACATGTAAACTGTATTCAAGAAACAAATACTCTCCACTACTTTTTCTAGGCAGTTCTCCTACCTAAAACCACCTACTATAGTACTTAAATTACAGCAGGACAATGGGGTACTATATATTCTTAGCAGCAATTTGCTTTATATTGCATTTAACTGGATAATTTATCAGAACCATCATCTTTACAGCTGAATTTCTATCTGGGTTTGGCAATGCTAAGTATATGTTTTATCTTGGTGAAAAGTGGATTCAGCTATTTAAAGCCTGGAAAACATAGGAAACTTTTTACAGCAAGGTCAAAAAGATCTAATTTTAAATGTGGTGAATCTTACAATTCATGCCTACGTGTCTTCACATAAAACTGGGGACTCTTAGGTTGAGAAGAGTATTTGATTTAGGTTGTGCTAGTGCATAAGAGGTACAACAAAGAGGTATGTATTATAGAAGTGTAACTCAGGCACTGAAAAGCATTAAGGTATCAGCTCTGTAGAGAGAGATGACCTACTTCTGCCTTGTTTCTTCCAAGGAAAATCCTTTGGCACCGCTTCAGGCCATGGTTTCTGTTCTCCCTGCTATCTTGAGGACCTGATCTTACACAAAGGTGCCTCAGCCACACTCACATCTCAGTTTCTCAAGAACAAGTTTCATATAGAACAGCCAATTTAAAAAGGGACTTTACAGGAAAAAAACCCCAAACATTCTCCTCACTGTCCTTGATAAAACACAAATTAAGGGCAGGACCAACATTCGTGAACCACTTGTCTTTCAGATTTTTTTTATAACAGTGTCCATTTTGGAGGCCTTGTGCATACTAATACAGTCAGATTTTGGGAGTTTCTTTTATTGCCCTAGGATCTCAGTCCACCACCTGCACTGTACTGTGCTAACTTCTTTTGGCATATTGCAGGTATATTCATTTCCATTTCATGCAAGATATTCTCATCAGCTTACATTCTATACTAAAACCTCAACAGCCCAATTTACATCATGCTTAACAAAGTATGACAAAATAAATGCTGGTTTAAAAGCTACACAAATATTAAAACATGAAGTACTTGAAAGTTACTCCCCTCCTCCCATATCTAATTAGACTATTAATAAGCAACATGCAGAATTTCAGCTGAGATGTAGTAGCCACAGGAGATCAGATTCTTGCACAGATTCTCTCCTGTATCATAGTGTTTGCAGGATGAGCATGTTTAACATTAAATCATACAATCTGTCCACCTGAAGCCAAAGGGGCTGTTCTCATCTGGGCTCAGGTTCGGTACGTGAACACAAATTCTGTTTCCCTGGTTGTCTGCAACTGCAGATTAGGACAAAAGCGTATTTTCTCTGTTTTGCAGTGATTTGTCCTGTAGTTCCAATGTAATATGATTGTCCCCTTTTTATCTTTAATTGCTGCTGTGCACGATTAAGTAGCAATACCATGACACTTTAAGTCACTTTATGGTTGGTGAAGCAACCTCATTTTATGGGCAGAGATGTGGTTACAGCCTTGCAAAGAAACCTGCTTCTGCAAAGTCACATCAAGAACTTCTTTCATTTGGGTTAAGGGATCAAGTCCTTAACATTTGAAAATACAAAATAAACACACGACAGTGCATCACTGAATATGAAGGTTAATAAAAATACAGCCTGGCATTTACATTAAAAAGGCTCTAAATTTTTTTTCTTCACAGGTAATTAGTTCACACAATGAAATAATCTCCTTTCTTATCCTGGAAACACATGCATAAAACAGCTCAGATAACATCATTTACATACAGGCTGCTGCATCCGCATGTTAATGTCTGGCAGTGAAAAGTTCAGACAAGTTCGTAATCCCCGATTTCCTGCGCGTGCTCAGCACCCAGATTCCCAGAAAGTCAGAAGAGAAAGGGATACTAAATATTACTAAGACGACAGGTCAGCTGCAGTTCTGCCACATCTGCACAACTTGCAAGTTACACAATTTCTCAGCCCACAGGACCTGTGACAGCTTTGGAGGTTTGTTTTTTTTTAAACTCATGTTGCTATTTGTTTCTTTTGTCAGCCCCTCACGGCCATGGCGATCACCCTGAGCCCATTGTGCCGCCACCACTTGCTTTGTCCTCGGTACTATATCTGGCGGTATTGGGACCGATCTGCATTCCCATTTAAAGCACTATCATGTCACCCATCAGCAATCCTTTGCTTTCATCCCTTAAAAACTACCACACAATGGCAGCCACGCCGTGAGGACAAAGGCACAGGCAGAGAGGGAAAAGGAGGAAAGCTGCAGTGGGAAGGCGGCAGCAGCAGCAGCTGCAGCCAGGCTAACTTTGTTCTCCTGGGGTCCTTCTGGGTGAGCACTTGAACTTGGACTGGTAACACACGTGCCCTTCATCTCCTGCTTCCCCTCCTAACACAACTTATCTTCCCAGTGCAGATACTGGAAGGAAGCTTAGCTTGGCTGCTTCTGCATCAAGGCCAACAGGTAATAACACTGTTTTCACAGCACAAGCCAGTGAGTCCGTGCCTACCGACAGCTGCAGGAGAAAGGGAGGGCTGTGGGGTTGTGGGAGGGAAAGCCTCCTCTTGCAGTAATACTGATTGCCAGCAGCACTTTTCAGAACACAAATCCTGCTTGCTGGGCACCCTTAAAATCAACTGCTCCTCAACAGCTGTGGGAGAAGGCAATCTAATCAAATTAATAGAAATCTGGTTTGCTGCATTCAAACATGTAGTTACAGCATCCAAGCGTTTGGGAATTACCTAGGAGTCAGGAGTGCTTAAGCTTTAACTAGGATTCACTCCTGTATACTGTCATCCTCCTAATAGTTCGGAGCCATCAGCTATAAAGAGATATTACACATCACAGGCTGCCTATGATTAATTGCCTGAAAATGTTGTAAAAGTTAGGGATTCTGTTCAAAGGTGAAATAACTGAAGTGCTCTAGCCTGGAACCAGCCAGCCAGGGCAAGATGTACAGGGTAATTCAGCAAAGCACTTCTGTGAAATAGGCATGGCTCAAAGCAAGGCTTTAGAGTCCTACCTTTTACAAACATGACCCAGCTGTGCTCCTTGCGGTCCACAAGATTTTAATGAGGCAAAAATGATCAAAATGTCATGACCTCTGTTCTTCCTTGTCCTAAATTCTGGATGTTGGAAATGAAGCAGAGCTTAGCTGGGTTATATTTAGCTGATCACACAGAATAGAATAGCTTTAGGAGCATGAAATAAAAGTTTTAAAATAAAGCACTGTGAGTTCAGAGTTGTTATCCCCGCAATATTCCAAAGAATCAGCTTATAAAAGCAAATATGGTTTTCTCAGTGTTGCAATCCATGAGTATGAACCAATTCCTCTTCATTAAGACAATCTCCTAAATGGCTGAGAGGCTGATTCTTTAATTTGTAGCTGCTACCTTGTAAATAGTAATCGCATTATCCAGGCACTTTGTCTTTATTCAAAATACTTATTATTTGTAGGCACAATATACTCAAAACAGTAGCTACAAAATGTTATAGGTATGTTGGTACAGGCTAAGAAAACAGCCCAGAAATGTTACTCACAGGTGATTTATGGTTCCAGGCAGTTTCCCAGCTCACAAAATGACACCTTCATCTAGTCCTCCCTCCTACACAAGCTGGCTTCTGTGCAGTACCAGCCCTTGCATGTGCAAACCCTCTGAGGCAGTCTCCAGGTAGCCAGAAACAAAAACAAAACACCAGCAGCCACAAACATCAGAAAACATTCATCAGAAAGTTCAGTTGTCTTTTTTCCCCACTGTCTGGATACGACCATTTCAGTGTATAAAAAGAATCAACCCAACAGCTGCCAACAGCTGCTTCCTAGACTGCTGCATGTCCATGAAAATGCTTAAAAAAAAAGAAAATCATTCATCTTTAAAGCTAAAACATCTGAAACAGCCTGCATGTTCTGGCTGACTTGAGAATTTACCAAGGAAGTTGCACAATACAGAGCAGTGCACTACATGTGTAATCAGTGTCAAGACCCACCAGAAATTCATATTGTAAAGAGGTGATTTATGAGTTCAGTTGCTGAATTTTGCAGTTTTTTCTCAATTGCTTTGAAATGTACTCTTGTCAATTAATAACAACTTTCTCAAATAAATTCTTATATATTTGTTTGTACTTACTAATTATTTTATTTCTAGCAATGTGACTAGTACTTGGAAAAAACCCATGTTTTTTTCTAAATAGCATCTATTGCTGAAAATAAGAGAGATTCACAAGCAAGTTACTAGGAACGTTGGGTGTCTCACCTGATATGCTTTGAGCTTGATCTTTCAAGATGAGAAGCACCTGCAGTTTTTAGTGATTCCAAGCAAGAAACTGATGGCCTGGATTCAGCTGCTTATGTAGGTTACAGACATCTGTGGCATGGAAAAGGCATTTTTTCCGCCACAATAAGGAATGCAGAGTATTTTACAAATTGGGCTGGATTGGGTTTAAAGTTGCAGAAGAGAGACCTCGACACTACGAGTCACTTCACACTGTGACTCAGGAAAGTTACCAGATGACAACTGCTGAGGATGAGGTATTTTTCTTAAAGTTTTCACTGACCAAATCTCCAGGCCACAAGGAAATCCCGCTTGTTCTACATAGAAATTTAAACCTACAGGGTCCGCTGTTCTGGGGTTTGGTTTTTTTTTTTTTTTTTTTTTTTTTTTTTTTAAAGTACTCATTTCACCTTCAAAAGAGCAAGAGGGTGTTTCCATTTTTAAGTCTGAAATTCTTTGAAGTATTCCCTGTTCCATAGAACAGGGATCTGGATGGAATTTAGAAAAAAAAAAATTCCTTATTTTAGGTTTTGTTTCAGTAATAAAGAAGTTAATGATATCACATCTGGTTTTGTCCAGATACACTCTACTTCAGTCCACTGGAAACAGCACCATTTGCTTATAGCTTTTCTTTTATCCCAAACAGAACCTAATCCAGCCTAAATAAGTGTTCTAAACACATCCATAGCCAGGCTGCCGCATGAAATAGCAACCACTGTGCTGATGTCACTTACCCATAGCTACAATTAAAGGGTTTCTTGCAGTTTCACCACAGCAGCCAGATAATATTTAGACAGACCTTAAAAACATTTTCTTTGGCATACCACAGAATGGAGAAACACCACAAAAAACCCCCAAACCCACAAACAAACCCAAAACCTTCATTCCACAAGTAACATTTGAATGCTGACACATCTGGAACAGCTGGGTAACAAGTTGTGCGTGTCAAGTTCAGAAAGCAGCTGCTTTTAGCCTTCATTTTGGGCCAGGCATTTGTTTTCAGCCACCAGTATATTCCACTTTATTTTGTGGCAGCTTCTTCAGTGTTCCCATATGGACAAGCTAAACAGCTCCTAGGATATAATAGCAAGCATATATAGTGTTCTTTAGAAGAAATGAAGGCCAGATGTTGCTTTGTTATCTCCACGTGCATCCTTAAAAAAGTTAAATTAAGTTGTTTCAGATATATTATTAATGCCAGGTATAGGCAATTTGTTTATCAGCCATTTAAATGTCAACTTTCTAAAGGATGGAAAATAACATTTTAACTGAGGAATCAAAGTGAAATAAGATAGAATAACTTCAGAAAATAAGTATAGCAAAATCCAGGATCACAGGGATCAAATAGTATTGTGCAGAAGAGACATGATGACCCAGTTCTGAGATCAGAATGAGTACTACTTATGGTTTATTAGAAAAGGAAAAAACAAACCCCTCCACCTTATTGTTACAATATAATGAAAAGTTTGAGGTAAGACTTGTCCAACAGCACCATGGATTAAAGATCTTTTATTCTGCTGCTTTACTTGACCAGGATAAAACTTAAAGCTACCAGTCCAAGTTCTAGAGAATTTAATAGATCTACCACTAACAGTGTAACTCATTAATATTTTCCATGTATATATTCCTGGTACATATAGTGGATCCAATAGGGTGGACAGTAATTCTTGTTACAGTCTGTCCAATTACTGTGATTTAGACAGAAACATTTCCCCCCCCCAATTTCCTGAAAATAGAACCTTATTGGATTATTTTTATGACAAATTATTTATGAGGAAATATGAACTGAAGATTACTTCCCTCCCCCAATAATAATATAAACAAGGCTTGGGTTTCAACTGCCCGGTGAGGTCTTTTTGTTTGAGCCAGTCCACAACATACAAAAACTGCCAAGACACCAACTATAACTTTTTGAGTAATGTCACTTTATTAAGGGACTTAAAAGAATCACATTCTCTAGTAGCCTTGGAACAATGCAAATGGTGAACAAAAGACAAAAATAGATGTAATTGGTTCTGAAAAGCATGAACATCTGTAGAGAATGTGTTGCATTATTCCTAAGGACTCCTGCTTTCAAAAAAAAAGCACGTTCCATATATACAAGTGTCAGTGCAATAGCCAATAAAGCAATCAGTCAGAAATATAAAAATATCCTAAATACAAACTTAAAATAGATGTTTGAAAGCTGACCATATCAGTATTCTGATATTTCTATATCTCAGGAGTATGATCACTGGGATGAGTTATTCTGATGAGGTAAGAAACAGTAGATGCTCTGTGATAACACAAAGCCATATTTTTTTCTTCAATAAGACAAAAAATAAAGCACCCAATGAAACTCCAAGTCTTTGCTGAAAGTGCCCATAGGAAGTGAAATTGTAGTCTATGAGCATTACTACATTCCTGAATCATTTACCTTTGCTATCTTTGCCAACAATTATACCAGCAAAACTTGCTAATTCTTCCACACAGCCTCAGTATAAACTGCACATTCTTTGCAGATACACCAAACCTTTAATGCTTTAAACACAGCCAACATCTATAAATGTCCAAAAATCACTTAGTCATTCTTTCCTTTATTGGTTGCAATTCTTGGCAACAAGGACAGAAAGACTGCAAAATTTGACAGCAAACAGATCTCTCTGGAAGGGTTAGGGAGAGAACAGGGTGTGTCCTATTTGCTTTGCCTCAGGTGTTCCAGTGATGCCACTGAACTTAAACCTCAGCTGGTTGAGCAAAAAAAAATCACATTCCTTTTTTTCACTCTGTTTTTTAGGAAGGAAGGATGCACTAATTTAGGGCTACTGTTCCAAAGAAAAAAAAAAGGCTGTTAGGTCAAACTTTCAGATGGATGCTGTCTGCCTGCATCATGATTCATTTTCTTTCCTTTACCCATCTCTTTCCCTGTGACTCTCCAAGCTCTGCTGCTAAATTCTGATTCCTGTTTTTTCACTTTTCAAAGAAAAGGGCAGAAGAACAGGTAGCCAGACAGTGTACTCTGTGTCTTTGTAGCAAAGAGCCCCAGTAACACAAACTCCTACTTGGGGAGGGGGGCAATGATAGAGTTATTTCAAACTGTATCAACCTCAGGCTTTCCTCTACGGAAAGACACAATGAATTATATAGTCTCTAGAACAGCAATATTAACATGATCAGGATATGATTTGTACGATAAAAAAAGCACAACAGGAGCTGGCAGTTGTCTTCTTGTGAAACTTGCCTTTCCACTTATGGCACACACATGCACCAAAGCACAGAGCAGTTGCCTGAACCTGTGAAAGATTCCTCAGCTTTAATTCCTAGATTCAAAAGCTTTCCTTTAAATATTTTCATTTTTCATCATTCTTTTCTAAACCTCTTTTGTCTCAGGCAAATTCAGACAGCTGTGCAAGGTGGAAAGGGGAAGCTATAGTAACATCTGTAGTGTGACACCACCAGACAAACAATTTCAGGTTTTCTTTCAGTTTCTGGAAGATGCCCTGCAGATGCCAAAGCCTCAAGGAATCACCACACTTCTCTCCTTAACCCCACTGAATTTGGCAATCAATGTTTGCAAATATTGAACTACTACCCACAACACCCCGCTAAGACAGGCTGTTACCTCTCACATAAACAGGCAGGGAATGGAGGCACAGAATGACTAAGTGATTATTCCAATATCACAATACAAGTCTGGGAGAGTCAGGAGCTGAACCTGTATTTCTTGTGTCTCAGTCTCAGGTTGTCTTTTTTGTTCTGTGTTGCAGCCTTATTCTTTCCCGTTGAGGAAGACTGGGATCTCTTAAGAGTCTGTCACTGCTACTCTGGTTGACAGGTGATGTTGCCAATGAGATAGGAATTGTTGCATTCCCCACATCAAAAGGTGGAACACAGTGTGACATCTGTTTGCTGGAAGAAACACTAACCATACAAGTCCTTAAGAACATCAACATTTATTTAATATGATATAAAAGAAATGGGATATGAACATTCGTATTTGAACAATAATAGGTGGCTTCTTATACTTACATCATATGTGCTCATTGTATAATATATACACAATGAACATAATTACATTTGTACACAATCTAAGTACTGGATTGAAAACCTGCTTATTGCTGTACACACCCTAACCCCATGAAGGAAAAGCCCAGTACCTCAAAATACCTACACTCCATTTTATTCAAGAAAAAGTAACCACTAGCATTAATGTCTATGTTGACAGAAGTGTGGCAGTAACTGCTGACATTGCAACCTGACCAAGAAATAATTACAGCAGGAACAGGACATATTTTACTAAGCAATAATAAAAATGGCACATTTTAAATATATCTATATGTATATATATATAAAAATTTTACAAATAAAATGTTAAAACAATAAGTTGTAATGTTTAAAAAGTGTAAAACAAGTTTTAGTGGTGATATGTAAAATTAACCAACTTATGCATCTAAAAGAAGCAAAAAAGTAAACTTATATGATCCATAATTAAAAGAACATTAAATTCTGGAGAATAGCAAACGAAGTTCTGACTGTAGGCTGCACATTAAAAAGAGCCTTTGTTTTATGTGCACAGAAATCATAGCAGCAAGCTGGTATCAGGAGAACAATCTGAAGGTTGTTGAGTGTACATGTGGGCCAGTTAAAGCTCTCTTGGAATAAACATTTTCCAGGAAGTGATAAAACGATGCTCTGTGGCCAAAAGCATCAGAACTATGAATTTCATAGATTTAAAATATACTGTACAATATCTTCTCATATTTTCATAGGTCAGGTCCATACATTTCAGGCATGAATTGTTTCAACAGAAGCCGTTAGTGCTGAAAGACAGACACAGATTAAGTTACTCTATTTTAGCAACAGAATATCGTATAAAGCAACTCATGGGATTAAACACAGCAAAGAATTTCTGACCTCATCCTAGCAATGTAGGTGTAGAACATAATAAAGTATCTTAGGAATCAGTTGTTTCCAAAAATCTGTTTTCCTGATGAATAAAAGTGATGTCAAGGTATTTCGACAGCAAGAAGCAAAGCCAAGCTTTTTTTTTCAAATTTATACAACTTCAAATAAAAATGTGCTTATTCGTAAGAGTTTTATCCTGTAATACATGGTCATCCCAAAATGTTCTTCATATAAAACCAGCAATAATAGCAAAGATCCTAACTGCTCTAATAAATGATAGGCACAGTTTGAAGAGGAATGCCAAATTATTTAGATGCTACACCGTAATGGCAGCATAGCTGTAAGGTTCTCTGAGGTTCAGGTGCTCTACCCAGAGCTTGCTGAATTTTGGTAATTGGTGCTAGGATTCTATAAATACCTTTTAACAGTTCATTACTAAAAATGTTCCTGAGCTTTGAATGCAGGTGCTGCATAAAATGTCATTAACCCTCCATTGCGCAGAGAAAACGTTGTGCTTAAAATCTAACAGTGTTTGTGATAAACATACAGATTTGTCTCTGCAAAGCAAGGACTGTGAAAAAGAAAGTAGCCTTGTGTTAATGGGTTTCTCCTTAGTGCTACAATATCCTGTGCCACCAATTTCCTATGCAAATTCCCCTGGTATCGGGCCAAGAATATCATTTTACTAATTGACTGTAAAAGCCAAATATAGGTATTACCTCTTTATTCTCTGAAATCTACTATACATTTTCCAGATGCTGCCTGAAAAATTTGGTTGCATGTGAACAGGGCTGATCCCACAGCTTTGAAGTTCCCTTTGCCACACAGGATTCCTCGAATCTGAGAGACACCGAGTTCCTGCACGTTAAAAGACATGCGAGGTCTCTCAGCAAAGCACAAAGCACTGGAATACTGGAACCACAGCCCCAGGAGGTGAGGGGCGCTAAACACTGTGCTTCATACATCTCCTGTGTATGCTAAGCCCAGCTCATGGCATGAATTTGGTTTGGAACTCCTAGGAAACCATCAACACAGGCATCAAATGCAGCAGCGTGGAATGTATATGCACATAGTTGAAAGCTTCTCCCAACTCAAATCAAATACTAAACAGCCACAACGGATGTATTTGAAGTTCTGGAATCCTTTCTTCATCATGGAGAGTCATGTGTAAGCAGAGTGTTAGTTTTACAAGTGCCATCCCAGATGGACCATTTTGTCATAAGCAATGAAGGCCTGTTTGCAGAACTGTCCTTGACACAGAAATGCTGCAGTGTTGGCCACAGGGATACACCTTGCTGAGGGTACCAAGGCTTGGCCAGTAAGTTACAAGGCAGATCACTAAATGAGGGCTTTGCTTTTGCTAGTCTCATATTTAGCATAAATCCTTAAGAAAATGGATTTGCTGAGCTGGTCATTTGAGCTGATGACAAGAACTGAAAGCAACTTAATGCAATTGGTGATAAATTTCTCATTGCTTCCCCTTTCAAGATAGGCCATGGACAGAATTCAGCAGTGCAGTTTCAGCTTCACTAATGACCCAAAACTGAGTTGCTGGGGGAGTGTTTGCCCTATTTAAAAAGGAGATGAATGATAAATGTGTGTATATTCATATAGTGAAACTGAAACGCATTAATACAAATCAGCACTCCCAGGGAAAAAAGACCCACTTATCTATCTTAAATAGATTTGTAACGAAAAATTGAATGAAAGTACAAAGGTTCAAGCTAAATCTAGTCATGACAGACCACACCCATCAGGAAGGCAGCAACAGCATCAGGACTGAATGTGAAGATGGCATTTTCCACTCTCTCGAAAAGAAAATAGATTAAAATAATTTTCCTTTTTTTTTTTTTTGAAGAGTATAAATAGTTTCCTGCCCTTAGTTAGTCCTGCCCTAATAAAGCCTCCTGGGATGACTAATAAGTCTAATATTGTTAAGATGAAAGCTTGGCAATGGAGAGTGGGAGGGTAAATAAAAAAAATACATTTTCAGATCTCCTCACCCTAAATGACTGAAAATGTCTCAGTTTGAAAACTTGCTTCATTTTAAAGCTTTTTAAAGTTACATTAGCTACGGCATTTAACTGCCATCGAAACAAAGCTCATTCTTTTAGTAGAAAGCTTATTTAAACAGGTACTTCCTGACAACAAAGAAATGTGGATTGATTTAAATGCTGGTAAAGTGCTGAAGCATTCACACTGGTATCCTACTAATTTCGTTAAACCCTTGTATAAACAAACACGCATACTTGTATTTTCATTGCCATTCATTAAGTACATAACACTACAGGTAGGAACATGTAAATCTAGCCTAACCCATGCATTTTAACCGTGATTCCTAGAAGCGATCACCCACTATGACAAGGGCTTCCTCTACAGAAAGAAAAAAAAAAAAAAGAAGTTTTGCAATTGTTATGTTTCTTCCACCCTCATTTTTTCCCTTCCCCTTGTCAGGGCTCAGTCACCTCTGTCTTAAGCTATAAACTCTCCAGGCTGTCAGACCATTCCCTGCAGCACTGAGAGCCCAGGCTGTAGTTGCCTATTACCACGACTGAAGCATCAGGATTCATTTGCACCTGTGCAGTGATGCTGATACCTTAACTATCTGCTTTGTAACAGTTCTCATGTAATTCAAGGGGCCATTATCTTGCCAGTTGTGGAGAACTCAGCTTGATAAACCAATTAGCCCTTTCTCTTTGTACTTGGAGAAACAATACACTCCTTGCAAGCAAATCAATACATGAATTTGTTTGTTTTCTGGTTAGTTTATATTCAACATTGCAGGTAACTTTCTCTTGCTGAGTATTGCCTACAGATGTTTCTCAAGAAAATAACCAGAGTACATACACGTAGAAAAATATTAGGAACAGGAGGGGTGGAAAAAAAAGACGTACTTCTCTGTAACTATACACACATGAAATGTGATCCTTCTGTGAGCTGTGTCTGTGTAGATGGAGTTGGTGACAATGACGATTCTGGTGAAGAAGGCAAACTTTTCACTGCGAGTCATACAGCAAAAGGAATAAGATAAATACAAAAAAACACAAGTTACAGAAGCCATAACAAATACAAGCTTGAAAATCGCCATTTGAAGCCATTGTAAACATAAGTAGGAACAAATGAAAGCTACACAAGTAAAGACATAAAATCTGATCAGCACAAAAAGCACAACATCAGGGGAGAGAAGAGTTGTTCTCAAGAAAGATCATTTATCAGACTTAGAAATAACTAGCAGAACAAACACATGAATGCTGATGTGTTATTTATGTCACAAAGAGAGAGAGAGGAGAAAAAAAAAAGTAAAATTTAAGTAGTTGGGATACTCTCCCAGACCCACCTTTATATCCCAACTCAGATTAACTAAGCTGTTTTATTCTGCTGAGCACTACAAAATGCACATATGAGTTCTGGTTTTGATTACCAAGTCACAGAAAGGATTGCTGACTGTACTACAAAGGTCCAGATCACCTCTTATATCCATAAATGGAACCATTTGGGTTATTTAACCATTCCCATCAGCAAATAATCCTAAGTGTCTTAAATTCTATCTTCTTCCTACCTCCTCCTCTACTCGCTCCCAAGCTCTTTCCCCCTGCTTTGAATACATTTTGCTTTATTCCAGCCTTCTCTTCTTGCAAAGCAGTACACCACCAGTCATTGTACCAGTATTTTCTGTTTCTTCATCCTTCCTTACTCCTCAAAACATGACCAAACTGGGGTCTTTTACTTGCTAGTTGAAAGGCTACCAGATATATTGGAAACTCTTGAGGATTCCACAATCTTGGGCGTATCTGAGGCCACTCAGTAGCAAGGAGCCATGGAAAAAAAAAATCTGTGCATATCCAGATTGAGATGCTGTTCTACAAGATGAATAGGGAAGTGTTTGTTCCAATCAACAACTACAGTATGACTCAATTTCTGGCAACAGTTATTTAAATCCCTAAAATTAAATGCATCTGTAAAATCTACATTAAAATCTCAGATACATGGAATTTCTGTAATTGTCCAGTGGGAAACTATTTTCCTCTACATTATAAAGCTCTACACTTGACATATAAACTAGCTCAGCACTTTCAATTCATGAGAGTTTCAGAGCATCAAAAGACATAAATGAAATGAAATAAAATGAAATAAAGTTTTACATATGTAGGGTGTAAGCTGTGCTTCAGTCCAGCTCTTTTCCATACCTGCTGTTGCCTGATTTCCTTTTGAAGACTGTGCTGCTAATTCAAATGAAGACATAATCCCTTCTTGATCTTGAACACTAACTACTTCACTTTCTTCTGAGCTGGTTTTGGGTTTGTGGTTTGTAACTGTGGTCACACTCTGCAAGCTGGTTAAAAAAAGCACAGTGTTTAAAACTCGCTCCAACTTAATTTCAGGTGTTAACCACTAAGTATAGGAGTTATAATTTAATTTTCTCCTGTTAACAGAAAAAAGCTGCAACTTGCAAGTCCATGTAGTAGAAATGAAGCACGTGTTTTGAAACCCTTCTACTTCGTGTAGTTACACTTAAAAAAAAGGTACTGAAATTTAATTTCTTTCCTTACATACTCCTGCAGTTTCCTACTGCTGAAGGGTCCTGTGAGAAAGTTATGAGCTAATGTAAGAGCTCATTTAGGACCTGCAGTGCAACTTTCACAGAAGTTATGGATCCTTAGAGAGAAATATCCAAGATGTAATATCCCTCTAATTCTGCAATGCTCCAAGATAGTGAAGTAAAAATTAAAGCAGGAAAATAAGATGCGTAGTTTGCTCCTAAACACCATCAGTGAAGAGCTTGCTATGGAAGCCCTGGCTGAAGTGTTCATAATTAACTGATATTATGAAATACATGGCAAGGCCAAACAAGGATTATGAACATATTCTGTTTATCACTGGGGCAATACTTGAAAAGAAACATTGTTTCTCCCACCAACTCATCACCTCTTACTGACCCCCTGCAGCAGTGAAGCTTCTCACCAGATTTCCCTATATGTAAACCACTCAGAAACACATAAATCTACCTTTTCAGTATTTATGGCAGCTGCTTGGTCCGTTCAGCTAATAAATAAAATGTGTAAGTTTAAAATAGCCTCTGAACATCTTGTTTTATTTTTACCTTATATCACCATCATGTGTTTCTTCCAATTTATTTTTCTTTTCTGCTTTCTCTTCATTACTCACTTCTTTTGAGTCAGATGCAACATGTGCATCTGATAAAAGATCATCAGCTTTTGACAGCTATAAAAAAATTGAAATCATGAAACAAAAAGCTGTAACACATACTAAGTGGCAGATAAGAAATACAGTACCAGGAAACAGTTTTATTAACAGACAAATTTTGCCATCATGTATACTTAGTAACTCAGAATTACATAACTTAAGAAATTTTTATCAATACCACTCAGGTTAATAGAGTTATCCTGAAACTTATACCAGAGCCAATGGGCAGGGCTTGACTAAATAACTTCCAGAACTTATCTGAAGTCTTTGGATTGCAGCCTGCCTGTTTTTCATGCTATCCATCTCTTTACAATGCCAACAGAGGTTCCAGATACTGGAATATATTGCTGATAAGGCTGAATGCTGCCCTTAAAGGTTTGATTAGATATAGCCAATATAAGTGTATGACATAATTTTCCTTTAAAAGATTTATATATTTAACAAAGGAACAGACTCTCAAGAGAAAGTGGTTTTGAGGAATAACAACAGAAGTTAGTTATTTGATTTTTTTACTGTTCTCCATCAGATAAATGTTTATAAAGACTAAATATAAAATAGGAAAACAAAAGGAAAAATGAGTGAGGAAAAGGAAAAGCAAAGGATGATTGAGGGATACAGATAGAGATGAAGAAAAAACCCTCTACACAGTCTTTTAAAAAATATTAAACTCTAAGCAGGATATAAACTATAAGTAGCAGAAACAACTCCAGTAATGTATTCCTCACAGTCAGCCTGGTTTTGCTGAGTGTTCAGGGCACTTTAGCACCAGAAACACCAAGGTAATTCACTGCTAAGTGAGTTTGAAACTATTTCAAGACAGAAATCAAATCAGTGACCAAACAGCACAAAGTACAGTTATTGCCTACTTCCATGTGTAAATTGTTGTGTCACCTTTATTCTGCTTTCTATAAACTATTTGATGCACTATAGCCAACCAAACAAAAACTCAGGTGTATTAAATGATTGTCAAAAACTGGGATAGCCTAAGCAATGAACAGAATCCAACCATTATTTTTTAAAAGCCAGGCACAAGAGAATTCAATGTCTCAGCTGTAGACAGATCTGATAAAAATCTTGTGATTTTCTATAGAATACTGTACATACAAAAAGAAATCTTTATTTTCCAGGCAAAAGGAACTGGCTCAATGTCCCCCACTCTGCTGTCTGGTGCTCAAAATACTTTTCTACTGCAAGACAGGGTGATGAACAGTTCAGTAAGGGATAGTTCAGTACCTCTTTAGTAAAACCTGAATTATGTTCTTGTTCTCCATCATGTTTTAGTTGTGCTATTTCTTCTCCAGGATTTCCGTTATTTTGTTTCAAACTGTTTTCTCTACTGGTGCTCTCTAATTCCTTCATGTTACTATATACAGTATCATCCTTTTTTCGATTCTGTGGAACAAAATTGATATATAGATGTATTCTTACAAAAACTGTCACTGTCTCAGTTCTGAGTCTGGTGGTGCTCTCTGATTGTGATAAAATAAAATACTTAAAAAACCTTGTGTGTACCACATCACAATAAGTAAAGTGGAAATTGTTTAGGATTTAGAATTTTCTCATTTTTGTACCTTTTAAAACCGTTCAGCCTAACACTCCTTTGTCTGTAAGACTATTGTACTTTCTGTGCCCCCCTTCATCTCCAGCATTTCAATGTCACCTTTATCTTCTGAAATTATATTCATATGTAGCTCAGTCACACACAAGTTTAGTAGCATTCTTACTTGCATTCATAAGCACTGTTCTTTTTATAAAATAGCTTTTCTTGGCTAAAAAAAAGAAAAAGGATAAAAATCTGCTTTCAGCACAAAATTCACAGTGCACCTGTGTGCACTTTCTCCAATTATCTTGGGTATTCTCCAAGCCTATGCTTGAGGACAACACAGCATTTGATAATGGTAGAGGATATTACTTATTCCTTAAAAAAAATCCATTGCACAGAGAGTAAGTTGATATAAAAATTTTGTGAAAGGATGGTAGAAGTGGTTTAAGATTGTGAACTGTGAACATTATGTTGGCAGAGTAGCAAACTGAACTGAAGTGAGTTTCATCTTATCAAAACTGGGGCTGAGAAAAGTGGGAGCCATAAAAACAGTAAATCTTGAGGCTGGATTCCTGTGATTTAACACATGCACACTATTGAGGGGAAATTCCATGTAAGTCAGTCCATAAATCAATCTCTTTACTCTCCTAAATTAAAGTCTGCATCCTTATCATATGCTGTTCCCAATAACAATTGTGAAGCAACCTCCTTTTGTATTATGGTAATCACTTAAAAATTACACAGCAGGCCATTTATAAAATCCATTTTTTCCTACAATTCTTAAATAACCAAACCACAGACGAAAAGACTTCCAGCAGTTAATGCCATTGCACCATTTTTCTAAAAATCAATAGACATAGAAACTATGCTTTTAAAAATAAAAACCTATTACTACAGCATAATACCTCATCTTGGGGCTTTTTGCCAAAGAGCATTGTGGAAGAATTAAAGCTGTGGTAGAAAAAGTGATTTTGTAGCACAGACTGCTAGCTACATATTCAATTCAGACATCATCCACAGAGCCCTGATTTCACACAGAAGGCTGAAGGACATGCTGGCATGAACAAAATTGTTTTGAGTTCTGGCACAGAGCACTTGGCCCTTTCCCCCACTGTGCTGCTACCCAGACAGATGTGGCTGCAGGATCCTCACCTTGGAGGTAGGAAATGATCCCACAGGAAAGCTGTAAAGCTTAAACACCTCCGTAAAAACTACCAAACAAAATCTGCAAAGGTTTGCTTTGCACATCCTCTTTTCGAGAAAGGCAGTGTTCATCACCAAAGTATTTCTAGGAACTCCCTTCATATATAGCATTCATGATGTCAGCCCAGATACTGAGTGTCTTCTGGGGATCCAATGTTCTTGAAGGAAAAGGAACTTTTGTATAGCTCTGAAGGCAGCTTAGCATGCTCAGAGGGGAAAAAACAAAGGCAATCTAAAACTTAGTTGGAAATATGTGACTGCTTAACACTGCAGTGCATTTAATCTGGTTTTGGAAAATCAGATGTTTAAATGCCTACAAAACAAAAAAGAAGGCATTTCCATACCAGTGTAAAAAAAAAAATAATAAAAACCCCCAAATCAATAAACAATGTGGTCTGAAGAAAAAAGTATATGCCAGAAGATTAAAACCTCAAACAAGCAAAAAACCCAAACCCCATTAAGCTATTGAAACAGAAAATACTTCTTGGCAGTTAGAAAGTAATAAGCTGCCTAACAGCCACTATCCTGAATCTGGATTTAGTTGGGCTTTTGTTTTTTGTTTGTTTATTACGGGTTTTTTTAGATAAATATTCAGGATAGTATTTCCTGGTTAAGGACAAGCATTCATAGCTTCCTTCTCTCTCCCTACCCTTAACCTTTGAACAAACTGTTAAGTAAAAGAAGCGAGTTTAAGAATGAGTGAAAACAAAAGTGCAAGTTCTATTTTTATGTATAATTTATGAGCTCAAAAACCACAGCAAAAGAGCACCAGTTAGAAGCCATGACCATAAATATACATTCCTACCTAAAAATGTTACAGATGTTTGAATATATTACTTTCAACATCAACTGAACCATGATTCTCTTGATACTGTTTTTAGTCACAAACCTTGCAATTTTATGTTATCTGCTAAATTTGAAGAAGAAAAAACCAACAAAACCCTGTTAACAAATATCACAACGTATGTAGATTTGAACTATTTATTTTCCAAAAAGACAAAGAAGTGACTTCTGTGATTAGGTGTAGGCATGAAGATTGTCCTCTCCCTTTCTCTTGTGTCTGGCAGAGAACTCTGACTCCATGCCAGCAGTCTCAAACAGACACCTTTGGTTTTTAACTGGCCACATGAAAGCTTCTGACCAACACGGGACCCACCTGTGCCAATTTGAATGGATTATCTCTGACATACGACAAACTCTGTGAAGGAGACTGGTCTGAAACGCCAATAATATTGAGTCCTTTCCTCTTTTCTCGCAGGCAAGCTTGTTGGTGTCTCTTTATTCTTTCCATCTGTTCCTCCACAGTCATTCGAGGCCGTGAGCTTTCTGCAAGACACAGCTGCTCCACTGCACTTCTTGGTCTTTCCTTAAATGGAAGAATATGTATAGAAGTGATTTAAAAAACCACCATTTCCAACTTAACAAGAGATCACCTCATGATTTACTAAAAAGCAGAAAAATAATGAGCAAATAAAGACCTCCTATGTAAGTAAGAGAAAAGTAAAAGAACCCATTATCATTAAATGAACACCAAATCTGAAAATTAAAGGAAGGAATATTGCTTTTTTAAGCAATAACATTGCCATCATCAATGATAAGCATTAAGAGAATGGGTAGATGCTCTCTCAAAGCCATCCTCTCAAGCTAAAACAATTTACCAGACATTATACAACTGGCAAACACAAGTTATCTGACTGAGACAGAAACATAATTGAAATTTAATGATCCAGGACATTTATACCAGTTGATCTAATAGTGATTTCTGCCTTTTTATTTCAAGAAAAACTACAGCTGGGCATCATTTAACAGCAAGTGCAGGCTGAAACTAAGTGAATTTATCACCCCTTAAAAATCTGTAATTCTAAGCATTATATTTTTCCCAAAATAACAACCATCACTTTACCTACTTTCTTCTTGAAATTCACTGATTTTCAGGCAGATCTGTACTTTGTATGACAAAGAAAAATCGACTTCAGGCTAATCAGCTGTATTCACCACATTCACAGTAACTGATTTCACTGATGAAAAGTGAAAGTTCTTTCTCCAGTCAATGTCCCGTGAGTTTCTCCCTCCTCTCCCCTTCTTCCTACAACTTCTCCTCTTCTATCTGTGCTGCAACTATGGTAAGTTTTCCTTTTACTACATATAAATGTCTGTTTTTAACCAGAGACTACAGAACTCTCTAATCTGAAATTTCAGGCTTATTACCTGCATGCTGCTTAGTCTATCAGTTTTTGCTGGTTTAGGTATTCCCCAAATCACTTTAGTAATGAAATAAATACAAGTCAGTATTTGTAATACGAGCCTGTGAACTTGCCCCAGAAGCCAAATACAAGTCCTTCAAAGTTTTAGTCTAAGATGCTTCATATCCTTTCATGTCTCAACTTCAGCAGCTTAGTGGATTTATCATTAGCATTCAGTTCTTGCCAAGTCTGAGTGTCTCCATGCAGTTTAACACACACAACATTTACTATATTATCATCCTTTCTACAGCTGTCTCCATTAACTTAGTGTATGATGCTTTAATAACAGCGATTTTTTTTTTTTTGCAAAGAAAATTAAAAAGATAACTTCAGCTTTTGGAGTAACTACAGAACTTAAACTTGGAAAGGTCGTATCACTGTCCAGCAATGCTCAAAAGTTATTTTAAAGTACCATTCTTAGATCTATCTTCTTGTTCTTCCTCAAAGTGACATAGGACGCTATTGTTGAAGATTCTGGTGTTGGTGATTTGGTTCTGGGTGGTACAACTCCCACAGGAAAATGTGAGCCTGCAAAAAAGCAAAGCAAAATATACCAAGTGTTGTGCAAAACACCACGGAAACTGTTCATTTGTTTTCTAGGAAACTGATGTTGGGAACTCTTCCCAAAAGACAGCAAAGATCTTAACCTATGCCTAACCTATGTTTGTTTTAAGGAAAAATAGCCCCTGGCCTGAGGTTGCATAAACAGAACAAAACATGGGGAATGACTGCACATGGCTGGTGATAAAAGTAACAGTGAGAAACAGACAAATACTGGACAGCCCACGGTGCAATTTCACAGATGGCTCAGGGAGAATTACAGGGATGATGGTCGAGCTTCCCAGCTCATGGATGGCCATGCTGGGACTTTTTATGGAGCAGAGTTTGCCAGGCCAGCAAGATGCCCAGGTAACCTTACTAGTGCTGTCACTTAAGCCCAGGCTTACAAGGGTGAAAAGTGCCAAAATACAGAATTGGGCAAAAGTGAGACCAAAGATAAAACATAATTATGTGTGGGTTGCTTATCTGTGAAGAAACAAAGGCTGTGAAAGGGAGAGGGCAAGGTGGTTGGGAAAGAACAGGCATGGAATAACGGAGAGCAGCGGGAATAAAAGGGGCCAGCTTGGCATTGGCAAGCTGATTGTCATTGTGCTTGTCTGGTCAAGGCCCGTGCTTTAGCACTGCATAGTGTCCTATCTTCTTATGAGATTTTATTCTGTAAAGTATTTGCCATTTCCTGTGTTGGTATGCTTTCCCTTCAGGTATGAGAGGTGCCAGCAATCTTGAAGCCAGGTGAGCTTGTTGTGAGTAGGAGACAGCTACAGAAGATCAGAGGTCTGGGACCAAAAATGGGACAGACTCTGGGTCTGTGGGTGGGCTACCACAGGGACCCTATGTCTGGACCTGCCTGCGGGGTGAAGCTTTTGTCTGTGAGATCCTAAAGAACTCAAGGCCAGAGTAGATGGCAAGCAGAACACACAGCGTGGGAGCCTGCTGCCCAAAAGACCTCAGGTCTAGGATTTGGAAAGTGGAGAGGCCAGAGGTGCTGAGAGTTACATGAAGATACCATAAGTCCAGCAGCTCCTGTGGGGACTCTCTTGTGTGTGTCCACACACGTGCTCATGTCTATATGTGTACGAGATCAGCTGGTGAGCTCTGAGCCTCATCAGCTGCTGAGACTGAACAGGAGCTGAGGGTGTTCTCTGTCCTGATGCTGCTCCTAACCACCTTCACCATCAGTTTTGCTACTCAGAGAAGCCCTGCCAAAATGTAATTAAGCTGGGTGAAAACTGAAGTAAGTTAAAACTTACAAAATATACAGGTACAATCAAGTAACTCTTTGTGTTTGCTTCTTTATACATGCAGGAAATAAAACTATGAAAAATACTGTTTCCTTGATGATTTTGCCTGAAAAACTAGGCAAGACTTTTTAACAATCAAATTATTTCTGCTTGCTTTTCCTGAGGTTTCACAGAATTTAGAGGATATATTGATTCAGGGAAGGCTCATCTCTTTCATCAAATTGTTTCATAGGCCTACAAAATAGTCTGGAGGTATTTGAATGTCCTTGAGTGAAATCCATCACTCAACCCAAAAACTGTAAAGCAACAGTTTGGGTCTCCTTTAGACATAAAAAGGATAAAACACAGCAGAAGTTCATTTTCTCTTTGTGTCACCTTTATGTACTACACAGGCTGTCTGGTCTCAGACAGCTCTAAGGATTACATTACATAGTTCCATTAAAACATTTTTCCTTATTTGCTGATGTTCAAAAAGAGAGGGAAGACTGACATGAGAATTTTTTAGTACAGTAATGTGCACAATGAACTAGCAAAACATTTTTAAATTTCCTCTACAATTTAGTAATTTTTAGAAACATTCTACAAAGAAACTACATCATGTAGGTACGACTTCTTAAAACAGCAAGAAAGAAAAAATGGCATAAAAATGTTTGTTGAAACAGCATACAGCTGTAATGGCATATACACTCTAAAAACAGCCAAACAATCAGAAATGGGTAGATTTTTTCCTACTGCGAGGGGATTGTTATTGTGAGTAAATACCCAGAACAAGAAATATCTATTAGAAAATTCATATGCTCAAATGTGTGGACTGGATGATAAAACACAGACATGATAAACAACAGAATGAAGTGAGTTTAAGAATGCAGAAAGCCTCTCACTGCATCTATTCTGTCCCCCATCCCTAAATATTATTTATATTAGAGGAATTTGTATTATTGCTTTCCCCATTTTTCTACAAATGGACATAATAAAATTATTTCTGTCTTTAAGATAGAAACCAGACTTGGGTGCTCAAAAAGCATTGGGTTTCTTTAAATGGTCAGTGTAGGCTTTGTTATTTTATTTTGATCATTACTTTATCTCTTGTCATAAATTACTATGAGTAATCTGGTACATCACAGGTCAATAAAACCTAGGCATGTTTTCAGAAAGGCAAACTCCTCAATTTAGGTGGATAATGATTAGTAAATCTCAGGCTAAACCTTGCATTTTTTCCCACCAAGTTAACATAAATTTAATATATATCTTAACGTTATATCTCAGCAAATACCACAGTGAATCTGAATTGACTAATTGTCTGGTAAGTGCAAGCTCAAATTATGTCATAGGGCCATTCACATTGTTTATACACAAAATATGCTAACCTTAGTTTTAGAAGCCTCCATTTACCATTCTGATGAAAACAATATCCTTGTATGATCACAACTCTTGGTAAAATTCTGGTACCGTTGCACCAGCCTGATCTGTTAGTGCTGAGTCAAACTACCAAAACAGGAGGCAGTGATCCTGCTGGCACTGGAAACATCAATCCTTACAGTAAAAAACCCCCTAAATTTAGTTACTTTCTCTCAAAGCTCTTAATATGGTTTTTGGGAGGTGCTAAAGCTGAGCATTTTCCTGAAGTCACCTTTAACAAACTATTCTGTGTGTTTTAACAAACAGAATTGAGAAGCACTTCCTGGTAAAAGACTCTACCAAGCAATTAGTAGCTTTTATGGAAGCTAGATGAAGAGAAGAATCTAAAGCATTTAGCAATTGCAAAGACCTTTATTGTCTGTACACTCCAAGGTCATGATCATTATTCCTATTATATCACAGGACAGAAGGCAATTCAACAATTACAAGATTAAAAAAAAGAAAAAGACATTGTTTCCCTGCCTTATGAGAGCCTGAAAATTCTGTGGTGCTGCCTTTTTGGACGTTCCAGCGACATAACATCGGGAGCTTGATTCAAAAACTGAGTAATTGTTCAAGGGCAAGAACATAAAATGGGTAATTGTTCAAGGGAATGGTGTGTGGGGAATGTGAGTGATGTGATTAGACATGGTGTCAATAAGGATTTCAGGGTTGTTGGTGAGTGTAATGTTTGATTTTTCTGCGGTGTAATTGACTGAAATCTTTCTCGTCATATAATTAAATCATTATTTTATTGTGGAAGCCGTTTCATCAAATTGGGAAATGGACAGGCTACAAAGATACAAACCATGATGCAGCTTCTATAACACAGTTAAGCTCTGTATTCCTTGTGAAAAAACTGAAAGGTTGTAAACACCGCTCCCGGGGACAAACCTTTAGCAGTAGATTCTGATTCTGACATTTGTTCTGTTTTTTCTTCACCATTAGACTCATCTACTTCTGCTACTGTAGTTAACTCCGGTTCGCTCTTATAAAGCCTATAATCAGGACCCTGAGGAACATCAAGTTATGAGGTAAATAAATAGGCATTTTTGGACAAGTATTCATGTCTTAAGACTCAAACCAGTTGTTCTGTGATGACTCTGCTCTCACTTTAAGACAGTGTTCCATTGTTCAAGTCCTATTACAGGATTATTTCTTTGCCATTAATTTGCAGAGCTTCAGAAGATACAGAAAAAAAACTGCCATAAAAATGCAGAGTTGTGGGGTTTTTTTAATGATCTCCCAGAAATAAATTAGTATAAGCCTCAAAAACTGAGGCCACTGTTTATTAAGAACTGGTGAGGAGAAGAATCTAATTTTCTGAAACGTACTCAGGTACAAAAATTTAAGTCTTAAGACATTTTATATATGCACAGAATATATGACAGGAAAATGTGAAGAGCAAATGATGGGGCTGTAAATAAAACTAAGTAAACAGAAGTAGAACCATAACACAAGAGTAGAACCATAACACAAAAGTAGCACTATAACACAAAAATAAAACCATAACACAAAAGTAGCTGGATGAGTAAATAAAAACTGTGACTGCATAAAGGAAGGAGGATGCTTCAAGAACAACGTGGCAGTTTAAGCCACTTACACAGTAAGATCCATTTCTCTGATATCCTTGAACTTGGTAAATCTTCTTTTCTTCTGTCAGATGTACTGGGCCCCTGCTATAACAGAGCAAGGAGCTGCTATCACTGGGCAGAGGGGGGATTATGGGAGGATGCTCTGTAAAGTCATAGGACCGAGGGAGTGGAGGACGAGGTGGGACTACTTCCTCTTCCTAAAGATTGTAGAATAGTCACCTTATTTAGATGTGCACACCTGTTACAATTATTTATAACTTAAAAAGAAAAATATATTACCATGGCTACACCATAAATTTTGGAATTAAAGGGACAATGTCACATTAAAAAAAAAGAAAAAAAAAAAAAGAAATTCTAACACCTGCACTTTCTGCTGGACATGAATGAACTCTCTAAATAATCCCTTTAAAAATTTAAAAATTCATTATCTTTTAAAAGATTTTTACATAAATTAGACTCTTAGCAGGTTATGTAAGCCGAAAGCATTTTGCATGTACTTTAGATAACCATGACAATGTCCCTTTAAAACGGTAACTTCCAGCCAGATTTTCAGAGGACTTGAACATTTGGGAGCTCCCACAGTTTCAGCTCTTCTTGTGGGTGCTCTGGCCACCTGAGAACCTGGCTCAATATTTGAATAGACATATAAAGCAATCTATTTTTTCCCATGAGAGGTGTGGTGGGTAGAAAACAAATCCGTAAATCAGGGTTTATATTTCTACAGTAACAGCCTAAGGAGAGGAAAAGGTGAGAAATGGAAAAGAGAAACACACCAGTGAGAATATAAAGACAGAACAAATGGAAGTGTTAGAATTATCAGTGGAGCTATCAGTTTTTAAAACTAGTTCATAATGCAATATTGTCACAGAACCATACTGAACACATATTTCAGACATCCTTAAAATATTTAAGATGTTTATCATAGCTGTATTACAAATTCAGTGATGCAAAAATAGTAAATATGCTAAAACCATACCTCATTTTTGTATTTAATAGATGAAAATGTCCTTGAAACCATCATGCCTGTTTGAGGGAAGGGGGAAAGGTGTAGAAAAACAAAGAGAAAAAATGTTTTCAATACACAGCTTTTAAAATATGAACTAAAACCTGTTGCTATCAAATTACAAAAAGCATCAACTTAAAACAGATGATTGCTTCCTTCTTTTCTCAGTAAGTGTAAAACATTTTCAAACATACAAAAACAATGATGGAGCTTTAGCTTAAAAATGTGTATGATCCAATTTCATTTCCTGTGAGATAAAAACAATTGGTTTACCTGCCTCTGAAGAGTTTCTTTGCTGTTTATGTTTAAGTAAACCCTCCATGACATCCTGAATTCTCCACAGTTCCTTCTGAATCTGAGCACGCTGTATCCCTGCTGACTCAGTCTGTGAGTAAACAGCATATATGGGCAATACATTAGAACAGCTTTCCCACAAAAGTGCAACATGCAAATATTGCCCAGAACAAGAAGTATAAGATTAACTAATTTCATAATGCATCAGTTAATTTGACAGCAATCTGCTAGTTCAAACTTCACTTAAAGAACTGAATTGTATCTACTGTCTCCAAAGACAATCCAAGCAAATTTTGCACAGGAGACCTATGTACAACAATAGAAAAGGAACCATCAGCTGCAACCCCAAAACAGGTGGAGATGAATGTCACTAAAACAGAAAGAGGAAGCTTCCAGACACAGGAAAACCAGCGCTATAGCTTCAAAAAAATTGGAAAAGCTGAAGACTTCTTCAGAACTTAGAAGCTACAAAAATAAATTACAAGTTTGTAAGTAAATGCACCACATGTCCACCTTTTCTCATTGATACAGTTTTTAAACAAACTCATAGAAAATCAAAGTGAATTAAGTGTACTTTAAGATCTATGCCACACCTGAATTTCTCCAAGCCGATCAAGTTGCTCCTGCATATGGTTCCTTGTTACAGTTACATCATACTCCAATTTATCATATTCTCTCCAAGCTCTTTCTAGTTCCTAAGTAAGTACAAAAGTAAAGAATTACAGATGCACATTTAAGTTACAAAAAACAAGTAAACAAAAAAACCCCAAAAACCAACCAAACAAATTTTTTTCCTTTTTCCAGTGGCATGAGACTTCAGGAAGTTATGCATAAGTAGATAGCAGCAATAAATAAAGATGTAATTTAGAAAATGCGATGTTTAAACAGCTTTTTGATTTTCTAATGATACTAAGTGGAATTCAAACAAGCAGCATTTTGTCTTTTCACAAACAAAAAAGATTGGGAAGGGGAAATTCTTCAGAATATGTCTCTCTAGTAAGCAGGCATGTGGGTCTTAAGCTGTCTCTCCACTGAGGCAGAAAACCCACAAAAATGGATGCAAATTTGTGTCTTTTATCACACAGAATACACATGTGTGAGTGCACAGCATGTGTGTGCATATGCAATGCATTATGCAGGACAAATGTAAGTCATCCAACCCTGCCTGTAGAGCTGCCTGTGAGTGCCCCAGGCCTACTAATATACCACTATTTTACAAAGGTGAAACTACAATAACCAGAAGGAAAAGGTGGAATAAAAAAAATTAAAAATTCTTCTTTGAGGTCAGCTCTGCCATCTCACTTTTGCAGCCTACATCAAGCAATTTACTCAATTTAACATAAATTAAAAAGTTAATGAGGGAAAGTGTATCTTGAGGATTTCCTTTCCCCTGGTTCCCTTCTCCTTGTCCAACCAATTCCTTTTAGAAGACAGCCTAACATTCAGATTAAAACTAATATTTCAGCCCCTACACCGTATCATTTTCACCACAGCTCACCACTGGAATTTGACACTAAAATATCTTATTGGATATATATGTCCGCAGAGAAAAATGGCTCTTTGACTTGTCATTTCAGTGTAGAAACCATCACAAAGTGGAAAAGGAGAGCAGACAGCATTTTCCTTCCTTTCCCTTTTTTTTTTTAAAGTTTTTGAAAGTGCATAGCTTGAAAAAATCTGTTAAATACAACGGCCCATTATTACGAGAGACCATGACAGTATAATCTTTTCTTCTTTTCATCTGGCAGCTGCTTTTACTTAAAATAAGTCACCTATCTGCTCGAATAAAGTTTCTTTGCCATCATTTTGCCACCACATGAAATAGTTTATTTGCATTATTTACGTCATCAAATTTTCATATTATAAAGATGATAATTACCCAAGTCAGTATGCACCCAGAAAAAAAACAGGGAAAAAAAAAAGAAGAAAGACTACTCGATGAATTTGGGAAAAGATCACTTTCCATCTGCCTTTGGCAAAAACACAGACAAGTAAAAGACAACTGATTTTTGTTGGAATGCAATAAAACCTAAGCAAAGACAACCCAATTAAGGATATGAACATAATCATTTCACACTTTGAAGGTGTTACTTACCGCAGTAGCTCGTGATACTTCTCGACAAGTGCTAAGGAGTCCGTTCTGCAAGTCATCTCTCTGTAAGACTACGTTTTGTATGGCTGCGGGATTATCTGCATTCATTTCTATCTCCTGACTCGCTGATAGCAAAGCTTGCTCAAGCGTGTACTATTGTAATAAAAAGAGTTATTTTTAATGTTCTGCATCATTGGGCTGATTTTCGTTTTATTTCAGTTATCAATGTTCTGATAATAAGCATGTAAAATAACATCCACTTTAGGTAATAAATACAATTGTCCTACTTTCTCCTTGTGTAGCTGTTGAAGCTTCTCCTCCAGTGCTTGCACAACTTTGTCCTGTTCACATAAACGGCTAAGCTTAGCCTAGTATGGAACACAAAATTATCACAATTAGAATTTTGTTATTTACATCTCCAGTAATCAAAATATAACTTGATTGAATCATTAAATGAGTCTATATAAAACATTATTATAACAAAAAATAAATTCTAAAATTATGAAGGCATCAGTCTTACACTTTCAAATTACTTCAGAACCCTTCTTAAGAAACTATGTAATTAAAGTTTTTATAACTTAAGAAACAGCATAGTGCAAAACATGCAATTTCTGATTCTACAGCTAAATCTTTACAACTTAACAGGTATTAAATATTAAATACCACTTTAATTTACATAAATTAAATTACATATTGCTTAGTATTATAAAGACTGTTGTATACTTTCATAGTCTGTCCCGTGGTTTTTCAGGTGATAGTTTTCTAGTTTCTATACCAGTACTACACTCTCCTCTGATTTATCTCCCATCGAGGCTTATCTATGACTAAAACCATTTCACTCCAGCTCCACTTTGAGCAAGTAACTGCTCAGTGCACTCTAACCAGTTTGAAACAGTTTACTTTTCTATTTGAACAACCTTTTTCGTTCAGTTTGTGCTACTTTGTCTTTTCTTTTTTACTCTTAAAATAAGATCTCTTAAATCATTTTGTCTACTCTTAGTTGCCCTGTGCAAGAATGACTAGACATGCATGCATACACAGTATAACTATGTGTGTATTTCTCACCACCAATTTTACACTCTTTTCTTTAGTCCCTTTTTCTTAGTAACTAACAACCCAATACTCTGAATGGTAACTACCTGTAACAAACTTCAGTTTTGGAATCTCTGTTGTATTTCCAGAGAAATTACATCTCTCGTGCTTATAACTGAACTAATACTACAGTTTTTCACTGGTAAAGTAATTAGTTCTTTTCTAAAAGATATTCACCTTTGAACAGCTATAGTACTTGGAATTTCAGCCTGCAATGTAATATTTCCTGCAGTTAGAAGCTTACTACAAAAAGAGTCTCATGTCCCTCAATTTAACAATGTGAATTCTGTTGACAATTACCTATGCGAAATGGGTTTCAAACACAGAAGCCAAGGGGGAAATTATTATCAAAATGAAGAGATAAATACCAACATTTCCAAGGAAGAAGAAATACAAATGACTTACATCAATATCCAGCTCTTCAGTTCTATATTTGTATAGTGTACCCCTACATTCTTCTTGTGTTAACTATAAGGAAGAATAATATTGCCATAAAACAACTTAATTGGACTATGAAAATGAAACAACTGTTCAGCTTAAGAGTTTTAACACAGAAATCAGCTTTTGCTTAAAAACCAAACATACCACATAGAACAATATATTTTTAGCCAATATATATTAATGAAGGTAAGAAAATGGAATGTCAAGCAGACTACCAGTAGAAAGTTGCATTAACAGGCTACATTTCTAATGCAAACTGGAGTTTTAAAGGTGTGCAACTACCTCAATCAAACATGGATAATGTGGGAAGATGAAACTGCCAGAGTAAACCTAGACACAGTTATACATCATTATTTAAGTTTTGTTACATGAATTCTAAATACAGGGGCTCATTCTACTCAGAATCAATCATTCTAGGCCCACTAAGGTCAGGAGCATATTCTGATGTGACTATGAAACCAGAACAGAATGACCTAAGTTTACAACATATATGTAAAATATCTTGTAACAGACACACAAACTAAGTGCCACTGAATACCTTCTGACTATTGTTTCATAGGGATTCTCTCCCAGCCAACAAGAGTATTACCAGAAATGCCATAAACAGAAGGCCTTCTATTTTATCTTTGGACTTAGGCAAACTTGCCTTCTCCTGTCAGTTAGGAGGCAAAGTATCCTCAAACTACTTTCATACAGCTCCTCACATGAAGTTCTAAACTCTTTCAGTTTGTTACTGACAAGTAATGAGATTTTAAAACATTTTACAAGGAAAAAAGGTAGCTCCCCATTTTAGAATGGACTGTCACACAAAGTAACCACTTATTGTTCTATACATGGACATTAACACTATCAAGCTTCATATTCGATTTAATTAAAAACACAAAGTCCCAACATAGATGCTTTCCTTCCATGTGTCTGTCATAATTAGGACATAATGAGTTAACAGCACAAGAAAGACTATAATAACACAAGTCCATGTTAAGGGACACTTATAAATAAAAGGACTAGGGAAGGGTTAATGAGACAAGCATTCCAAACATAAAATAAATCTTCAACACACTAAAGTGTTTCATTTCAAGATATTATGTCCACATACCTCATGCAAATGCACCTGGTGACAATTTAAAAGTATGTATAGTGTATTAAAACCACACAATAACTTTCTTTGAAATGGACATTTTATGAAAATGAATGTTGGAATATGAAAAAAGCCACAGCACTTTTGCACCTCATGAATGTCACACAAATTAAGATATCTATTTAAACTCCTACTATCGTAGAGTTTTGTTGGTTTACTGTTGATTTTATCACAATGAGAGAAAAATGAGGAATGGAAATATTTAAATAAAACTCATAAACATGGCCAAATGTCTTTAACTTACACAGAAAACCTAGTTATATTTCACAACAGAAAGATTTTACAAAAGAAAGATCTTCCCCTATTAGATAAATACAGCTTCCCAAGTCACTGCTCAGCATTTTATATGGCTGGGCTGGAAAAATGCAATACTGTTTTTTCAAGTCAGTATTTTTATACTTTCCTTAAAAAGAGAGACATTTATATTTTTTTTGGCATTTCAACCTTAATTATAGCTGAGTTTAAAACAGGTTGCCAATTCAGCATCTTTATCCCTACGCACCTCCTGAAAGGAATATATCTTAAGTATTTAGAAAATGAAAACACATTTCCAAAGCACACTATACACGTGCTAATTCTTCTTATTAAAATCCTATGACACTTTTAAAATTGCTGCCAACTTCTTGCTTTTGTCAGCAGCACCAGTTCCCCACAACAGGCACTGCTGGAGAGCCACTCCATCTCAACATTTCTACTGCAACATTTTACACAGACTTAGGGTAAAAACTCCAAAAATAATATGAATTACTTAATCCATCTCTGATAAAAACAGCAGCTTCACTTTTCACAGCACATCAATAAATCCGCTCCAGGCAAAAAGTGCAGAATACTATCACATCCTACTGGAATTACGGGAGGAACTGCGGCAGACAAAACGCAATTACACATTTCAAGCAGGGTTAACAACCTCATAACCCTGGAAAACGCATTATAAGAGCTCCAATGACCAAGTTATCAAAATGTACTTTCTGTCACGTTCCACAAACGCCTTTCTTCGCCAAATCGCTCCTACAAACCCTTTGCCAGGACAGTGATTTCAGAGCAAGAGTGCCACCTACTGAACCAGCGACGTGACTCGCTGCTGACTTCACTTTCCCTCGACATTTGCCTGCTTAAACACACCAAAGCCCATTCCTCTCACCATGGGGAAACACGCTGCACAGCTCCCAGACATCAGGGAGCAGGGCCCTGACACCTACAAACACAACTTACCATTTTTGAAAGGTAAACTTGTCATGCAGAGTTTGGCCAAACCTAGACCTTGCACATGAAAAAGTGACATGACCTTAACTGAAGCTTCATCTTATGTTAGAAATAATTTGTTATCAACTGTACAGTGTCACTGGACAGTCCCCATCTCCACCACACACCGACACCAGATGAATCGCAGAAGTGGATAAGTCATGTGCTTCAGCCATGAGGGGTTAAACCTATATAAGTTGTCAATATTAAAAACATTTCAGTCACAGTATTATTTCATTATCTTAT
Source organism: Pachyramphus minor (assembly GCA_013397135.1). Taxonomy (NCBI): domain Eukaryota; kingdom Metazoa; phylum Chordata; class Aves; order Passeriformes; family Tyrannidae; genus Pachyramphus; species Pachyramphus minor. The sequence goes on along the minus strand of VYXB01002554.1, from coordinate 106,216 downwards.
AAGCCATTTTCAGATTCCACTAACTGTTTTGATTCAATAACTATATGGCAGGAAATTTCACACCCCAAAACCACACTACACAGCTCTGCAAGATACTGCACTTAGGAAATTAAAACAGGACAATCTGGGGCATTTTTGAAATTGAAGTCAAGACTTCCAAAAGAAGCTTTTTTTTTTTTTCTTTTAAAAATACTTCTTGCTACCAGGAAACAGGACAAATGGGCATTTAGCCCACAGTAAGTAAGGCTCTCCTCTAATTTTGATTAATGTTGTCATATAACATGTTCAAATTGGAAAGATTTTTAGCTCAAACACGATCATCTCGTGTTCGTAACGAAACCTCAAAAATACTTCTGCCTATAAATCCCAAAATCTAACAAGCATAATAATTTAAATGTATGCAGCTGTGATAACAATAATAATAAACCACACACAGCACCTCCCCATCCTTATAGGAGTAAAAAAGTCAAGGACTATTTTTCTCTGGTTTTAATGTATTGAGAACAATTATCCATGGATGTTAGCTTATTGCACTCAAGATTTTAACTTTTCTCCCTTTAGGGAACTCACACATGTAAGAAGAATTGAGGAAAATGTTACCTTTTGAATCAGCCTATGCTGCTTTAGGAAACAAGATTAATACTCCTCACCTAGTATTAGAAATAGAACCAAACAAGGTAGAAATGGATCCAGTCTGTAAAAACTGCCTTTTTTTTCCTTGTCTGAACATATGGAATAATTTTCCTGGTCTGTACTTGTGAATTTACAGTACAGTCTGTAGAGCAGACTGATATAAGTCAAAGTGACTTAAATAACTGTGAAGATGTAACAAATCACAAACAGAAACATCTTATAAATAGTACATTTGAAATAGTAGATATTTTTGCTATTTTACTGAAGAACCATTAATTATTAAAAACAAACAGGAAGCAAGACATTTTAATTTTTTAGTTAAGTACAAGCTTTTCTTGCTTTCCTTTGCTTAATTCTAAATAAGCTCAGTCATAAAACTGAATTAAACAAACTGAAGCAAATAAAGATCTTTTTCTTTATTGGCAGGAATGGTTATAGTAATCAGAAACTAGTTTATCATCTTGACAACAGAAGAGGTTTCAGTCACTTGCACAGAGGCTTCTCCCAATTGTTGACAACTCTTTAAAACTGCATCAGGAAAGCTGACTGTTAAAACCAATTTATTTTATTTGAATAAAAAAACCTGTATGGCTGTTCAGACTTTAAATAAGTTGTCAGAATTTTAAACAGGTTAGTTTTGCATTACAGAAGTTTAGAAGACTATCTAGGCAGTGATATTTTGAGTGTGTTTTTATCCTTTCCTGGATAAGTAAGTCAATGCAGTATCTCATATAGGAAGTTTCATCCATGAAAGCAAAAGATCTTGCCACTCTACAGTTTAGGCAACACATGAGTTCTTCCACACAAGGCTGCAAACACGCTGAACCTGAACAGACCACACCTCTAGTGACAACAGGTCATTCAGTCTCCATGACCTGTTAGTCGGTGTTTCTTTGACAAGAATGTCAAAAAAGGTGTTTATTCAGTGTCAAAGACAACGCAGCAGGTGTGCCCACAAGGTGAAGGCAGTGCTGTGCAGCACAGCTTCATCAAGGCAGCACTTGGAAATTTATTGGTATCCCTAAATAACTGACCAGCTTAGCCCTGACACATCTAAAGCCAGTTTAGCCTGACACATCTAAACCAGCTCTGTTTGTTATACATACATTGACTTATTTGTCTTACATACTCTATCAACGAAAATTGATCCACTTTAAAAAAGTTGCAACCTCTAGGCTTCTTTAAACAAATACAACAGAAACTCCAAAATTTCATTTAGGGCTTGAGGGCACCTTACTTCTCCCATTCCTCTCCAAGTAGTTCCTTTAGGTTCCTGTTTTGCACAGAGAAGCATAACTTGGACGATCATGAAATCAGTCACTCACAGCCCAACTTCCTCTGCAAAGCTGAGATTTTTTTTTTTGCAACTTTTCTGGATCAGAAGCAAATTTATAATGTGGAGTTGACTTTCAAAAAAAAAATGAAACATGCAGTTAAGCTGCAGAAATTTTTAGAAACATGGCAAAGCCTTAATTATGAATAAGTGACTGTTTCACATGGCAGAACACCTCCTTTTCTTCAAATTATGCAACCTTTATATGTAATTTTGGCTCACAAGAGCATAAATGTAAATGCAATGGAACTGGTCAGATACCCCTTGTAAGAAAAATATCTTCATTGCACTTTTGAGGCAACAAACTTCTTAAGCATTCCCTGATGTGACAGGGACTATTCCGTTAAGCCCCAGCATCCCTAAAGACGCTACGGTGCCAACAGACATGGATTGGCCATGCTCATAAGTTAATGCAGGTCTCAACTCACAGACAATATTTCCATTCACATTTCCAGTTCTTCTTCCATCTTACCATTTACAACCATCACTAGTTACTCAGTAAGTGTGCACAGTTAAGTCTGCTGTGACTTTACGAACAGACACTGCCTTTTGGATTTACAGTCCCCAGATCAAAGTAATTTTGATCCTTCCTTTCTTCAGTGGCTAAAGGCTTGGTTGGTGCAAACAAAAACTTGTAAATCCACTTCCTAGAACGAAACAAAATTGCCAGAGATGACCAGGTAAACACCACTCACATGCTTTTGTAGTGGTCAAAAGAAAGAAGCACCTTTGAACACTAATTGCAGAGAATCATGCTAAGACAAATGTTGGAAGCTTACTGGAAGGTTTATGAATTTACTGGACACCTGCATAAAGCATCAACTAATTAAATCGTCTAGACAGAAAAAAGTTGTTCAAAAGTGTACATTTAATACTAAACAACAAAAACGCAGCAGAAGCCATGCTAACAATATCGCAGCATTTTATAAAGCATGGATGACTTGTGGTTTTCCAAAGCAAAGAAGAGAAACACCAATGTCATGAATAAATCTGAGGAACAACCAAAACTGTCACTAAGGAAAATTTTCGCAGATGATAAAGCAATTTCATTCACTATCCAAGACCTTACTTGCTGGTACAGTTGCGGTCTTAGCGCCGAGTTCTCAATCATAGTGTGAACCATGGTGATTAAAGGTTCATTCTCTTTCATCTATTTCAAATCAGGAGGAGCATACAGCAAACATCAGTTTACAGCATGGCTAGATTTGAAAGACGACACTGTAAAATATAGCCTCTACTTTAATTTTTTTCTAATAATGCAGTAGATTACATTTTAACCCATGCTTTTTATATATTCCATCATTCAGTAATAGCAACAACTGAAAAGTTTAAGAATATCAAACAAATATATCAAAACCACATAAATGATCAGAACCAATGCAATATTTATTCACCAATGCTCTCCCTTCTTAAAAATAAAAATGCTTAAGATAAGTTTGGCTTTGCATTATATTGAAATGAAAAGTATTATCAGATTTTGCAATAGGAACACTCAAACCTTTATCAGAAAACCTTTTAAATTATAGATTTAATAACTCTATGTACATTAAAAAAATATAAGCATCCCCAGCCTGTGAATATTGAAGTGAGGTTTAGGCTCATGTTCATTTATCAAAAAATGCCTTTATATACTGCACTGATTTATATCCTTGGGGATTTTGAACCACTGCTTGGTGCATTTATCCACTCCCATATACAGGTGTGAAACCATTTTGGAACTGGTCACACAGTTTCTATAGTGATTAGTATTTATTGATATGCATGCAGATGTCAAAACCAGGTGGTTTATTACACATTGTGTACGTTTAGGATTTCAGAAAAGCGTGCAACAGAAAACAGTATGGGCCTCTTGGTTGTTAAAAGGAGACTTTCCTAACATTAAGGGAGAAATTATGAGAACAGGTGGTTTTCTTTTCCAAAAGAAACTCAAAAGTCACTTAATGCATAATCCTATTTTTGATGGAAACTTCAAGACCTGTTGGAAACTCTAGGAATACCTGTTTCGAGTGTGGTTGGTTACACAGGAAGTGTGTGAAGGAATATTTATGATCTTCCACTCTGTATGTGTGTATATGCACACTCACCCTGAAATTGCATAGCAACGTTTTGTTCCACAGACTGAACTGTCAAAGAATGAGTTTGTGATGCCTTTTGGAACTTCTTGCTCCTATTTATTTAGGGAAAAAACCTAACTTGTACGTTTGAAGAAGTAGGGTTTTTTTCTCCTTATAGGAAATGTATTTTCTTGTCATAGATAGAGGACCTTTTTGTTGTTGTTGTTGTTTTTTATACATACTAAAGTCCCATCAGCTGATGACTTAATCAGCCAATGCAGAGCCCCTTAAGAAGGCAAACTTATGATGCTCTGTTTGTTCAAGGCAGGAAAAACACTAAACAAGCAACCCCTACCATTTGCTCCATCATCTATAGCACACATAAACAGAAAACTAGAACTGATCCAAGAAGTTGTTCTCCCCTTACATTAAAATTTTGTCCAGATATTGGGTGCACCGGGTGACCTCCAGAGAGATCTCAACAGTAAGACTAACAATAGGGTCCAAAGCCGAGCAATCAAACCACTTAAACTGTAAAAGAAAAATTACTCTGAGGCTCAGATATTTTATTAGGAGATACAGGTTTAGATGCATTTTTATTAGGAGGATTTCTACAGCTTCTTAGTCTCCAGCTAACACTTTTTCACAGTATTTCACGTTTTTCCTTTCTTACCAAGAGCAGCCAAGGCCAGAATAATTTCTGTCGAACTGTTCAAAGATTGTTTACATCCAGATTAGAAAGTAAGCAAAGTGAATTTGCTCAAAGGACATTTTGAAATAATGTTTTGTCCTCCAGACAGCTCCAGCTTTGATTTATAGCACATCTTCCAACATCTTTTGTGCTTAACTATGCTTATCTAACACTATTGGCAAAGGCCAGTTATATCCAGAAAAGCCACAGTTCCTTAAGCCCTTATGGAATAAAGATCAAAAACCAGGTAATTGATGAAGTAGTGCCAACCAAAGAGCCTTTGCAGCAGTCAAATACAGCAAGTGTTTTTCCCCTTTAGGAAATAATGTTTCCAAAAAATACTGACAGTCAACTATCGAGAAATTCAGACCTGGAGGGAGCATCTGAAATCTTCCAGTAAATGAAAAGCGGTGCACACAGAGGCCGGGCATTCTCGAGAACTGGCAAAGTAAACCAGAGTTACATGGGACATAATGGCAAGTCCCATGCTCTAAGAGATGAAGAGAATACCTCTTTTGTGTTCTTCAAGCATTGTCATAAGTCTATGCCCAAACTGAAGCGGAACACTATTCACATTGAATAAATAGCTCAAGGTAAAATAATCGCTTGTTCATAACAGAAGCAATTGATTGATTCTCATTCATTTCAGAAAAAAAATACTATTTTTGTATAACGTGTAAAGATTTTAGATCCTACATGTAATATTATTATACTTGTAGAGTCTCTCCAATTAAAGAAGTCACAAAAATTGGAATTAATAGGTTTCCATAAGCAAACCAAAGTGTCATGCAACAACACAGCAGTAAATCCAAATAAAATCCAGCAGTCTTGGCTTTATCATTTTCTACTTCTAGTAAATAACTCTTTTCTCCCCAGAAGTGATGCTTCATCTTTACTTTTTCCTGTACTGATGTACTTATAAAAGCGTTTTCCAGCTGGAAACAATAAAACCCCACCTCCTTGACACATGAATTATATAAACAGCTACTTTATTTATGAGCGAACATCTGAGTTGGCATTTTGTGTTTTAAACTCTCAAACCAAGCTTTTGACAACTTTTTGCTTCTTTCCTTTTCCTGAATTCTCTTCCATGTTTGGTGACACCTTACACAGATGACATTTCAGGATGTGCTGGTCTGGTGACAGCGATCAGCTGGAACAGTGGCTGCCTACCAGGACAGTGGCAATAGGACCTGACCAAGCTTTTCTCCCACCTTCCCTCTGCTATTTAATCCTCTGTCCAAAGGGAAAAAAAAAAAAAAAAAAGGAAAAAGCACTTTTCCTTCCTGTTTTCTTTTTACAGCAATTCTGCCTCCATGCTGTCTTTTTTTCACCCTAGAGACTCCCTGTCCTCGAGCCTCCCTTCTTCCTCTGGGGAGGGAAAAGGAAAAAAAAAAGGCAGTGAAAAGAACAGTTGTGGCTGTGTCAGCCACTCTACCTTTTCCAAATGAAAAATACAAGTAGGAGTAGTATCCTATATTTTGCTAACACAGGACATAAAATTTTAGGCTGAAACATAAGATACCAGATATAATAGAGGATTATCTGTCAATTCAAGCCAAGCCTCCTTGTACTATTCCAGCCTTCCTTAAGTTACTGCCTTTTTCCAAAACCACGTTCAGCATGTCAGAAAGAAGGTGCTGAAGAGGAGAAAACAGAAGCAAATAACCAAGACAGAAAGGATGTTGGCTGTGGGACCTTGACTCCTTTATTTGACAACTTCTTGTTCAAGTTCTGTTTATTTTTAGGCACCCTTTGAAAACTGAAGGAAACTAAAAATGGAAGTAGCAGCAGAATTATTTTAACTACTTAACACCTATTTCAAAAAACTGGGGGGGAAAAAAGGCGAATTGAAATGAAATTTAGTAAAACTTCTACTGTGACACACCTACCTGGGAAATGCTGAGATCAATACAACAACATGCATGGGGAGTTCTACATAGACAGCATGAGCTCAGTAGAAAAGGGCTTTTCAGTCCAAGAAAAGTTTTACTATCAACATAACATTCAGAAGCTTACTAAAAGACTGGAGTGTTGGAATTCTTGATAATAACAGAAAGATTCAAGTGGGACCTCCTGCGATGGCTTTAGTTACAAAGGAGAAAAAAGCACGTCTAGATTGTATTTGAAAAAAACCCCACCCTTATGTTCCTGCTTTTCATTACTGTTATTGTAATTACTGGGTACAAATAAATTAAGGAGATGGCTGGCTTGGATTTAATAATACACAAAAAGTGATACTTTAAAATTTGATAACATGTACTTATAACATCCCACACTGGCAAACAAACCATCATTGTTTGTGTGGAGTTGCTAGCTATGTCCACAGGACTACTTCCTAAATAGCAGATGAATCCCTCTCCCAACTCTACAAACTCTGAGCCAGCAGAGTGGTTTAAAAAGAAAAGGGTGCTGGACAATCATTCCTTTGACCATAAGACATCAAAGAAATCATATGGCTGGATATATGTGTGCCAGTCTCTTTGATCTTTTTTTTTCCCCTCTATCTCTGAACTTCAACAACAACAACAAAAATTCTGAAAGCGTAACACAAAAACAGCAGAAAGTGTCACATGAGAATTTTGAAGCATCTCCAAAGGAAACAGCAGTACAAAAACGAAGCATGATTTCAAAAAGGTGTTGGAATATTCTGGATAAGAAAATCACCTAACCAGCAGACAACAACTTATTGCAACAATATAAAAGTAAACCTTCCTACACATGAACTTGAGTCTATCTGAAAATTTACTTGTGCAACCTCAGTACACATTTAGTATTTATTGTCATGTACAGCACTGAATTCTTTGTGACCAAGAAGGTGAGAGCTGAAGCTAATTGGAGTCTCACCACATGTTTTAGGCAAAGCAGGTTTTGACACTATTTTCAGAGATAAAATACAAGTGAAAATACCTAATTTAATTACAGTGGACACTTAAAATTCAAAGAGGGAAAGTGATTATGCACACTGATTACAGACGCAGCTGATAAGGAGGAAAGGCCTTTTGATTTTTTTCTTTCTTTCCAACATAAAGGAAAACTGACATTGGAGAAAGTAATGAAAAAATATAAGATACCACCCTAGAAGCAGTGATACTCAAAGTAAAAAGACTCTCAGGAAGATTAATTTGCTACAGGTAGATGATAGTATTATAAAACAAGAGGAAAAAAGACCACCTGATTAGAAACTGGGACAAGTATTCCAACCTGCTCTTCCATGACTTTATGGTAATGTATTTTAGACTTGATAATGATTTCTTGTGTTAAGAAGTGCAGTGATTCCTTGCGTCTCTGGTATGGATAATTATAGCACAACTATAAGATTTAGACACTTTCCCAAATTAATGCTTACCACACCACATTTCTATATTTAATCTGATACAAGTAAAAGGAAAGTAATTTTTACCATTTTGCATGTTGCACAAAAGCAATTCCCTCCATTTAATCCTGTCCATTATACTCACAAGCTTGGCTAATCAAGCAACAGCATAGCACATAGTTTTACACTTCACACTGACTGTTATCCTCTCCTGGCAAGGAATTACACTGAAGACAGAATCAATCCCTTATTCCAAAACATTATAAACTGGAAATATTTGAGTTGGATGAAATATTTTGGCCTAACTTAGCAAGCAGTTTTCCCCCACTGTTTTGGATCTCCTGCAACCGCTTAAGTAAAACAAGACAGAGGTGTTTAGAAATGCGTTGCAATCAAACTAAATCAATCATAATTCACACCTTGTTTTCAAGAGATAATCAGAAAATAAAGTCACTGGGTGAGCCAAGTCCACGTGGGAGTGTGTATGTCTCTGTGTACAGGTGGGGCTTTTAATAACTCACTGAAATCCTACTAGAGGAACATAGTCTCACACGTGAGTTGTACTAGAACCCAATTTGCATGCAACAAAGCCATAAAGACAGGTATGTAATATCACAATTCTTCACTTGGCAATCAATTACGTTAGTGAAGACATAACTGTACCCTCGCTTTAGAAGTTATCAGAAATTTTAAAGAAGTAAAATCTTATTCTTATATAAATCTTCAAGAATTAACTGAGACAAAAGGAAGAAATGAGGCATGTTAGGATTTGATTAAAACATTTCTTCATGTCTGATCTCCCTTTAATTTAATGTCCTGTAGAAACATCTAACTCTCCTTAATTTGGAAAACTGAAATTTTCTGAAGTATCATTTTTCTGTAATTTGCATGTGTGTCATATGAGCTTGGAAATAAATTATGACTTCGGTTAAAAAGGTAAAACACTACAGTTAGTGTTATTGTAAGAAGGAAATGAAGAACAGAAAAATTAATTGGCGAGTTGCTGCTGTATTCTGACAAATTTTAAATTGAGGGCATCTATTCCCATATAACATGTTAGATTAATAATCAATTAAGAGATTCCATGCTATGGGCATCCTCCAGCTTCATAAAAAGCATTGAAAATCCTTCTCCCCAAATATTTCCAGCTTTGATAGAAGCAGGTAAAAAGCATTAAGAAACTCAAACGCACAAGAAAATTGCAAATCCCACCTGGTGATCCAAATATATAGCATTCCTTTGAAGGTGATGTGAAAGAATCTCATTCTAGTAGGCAGCAGGCAGAGGGCAAAAGGAAAGGGACAGAAGGTGCAGAATGCATGAAAAGAGCTTTAAAAGATGCAAACTAGATGGTGATCTGTTTTATGTAGAAATATAATGCTGCTTTTAACTGCTTTTTCTGGTGAACTGTTACAAGTCTTGATCCCGAAACAGAAGTGATAGAAGTTTACCACAAATTAGGCTATGAATCACTATATCACATTTTCTATTTACATCTAAAATATAGTAAACTTATGTAAATGTCCACTACACAGGCAACTATAAACCCTTTGATAAATCTGTGTTTTAAGCAAGTTCTGCTGTTCACAGACATATTATGAATAAGAAGATATCTGATATGAGGCAGTATAAACAATAAATTCATCTCATGATCTATCACTCCTGATTTTGTTTGTGATACCAATAGATTAAACATCTTTAGCTACACCGTATTTTAAAATATTCCTCTGCAATTTTGCCTTGGCTTTTTTTTCAAAAAGCCCCAAGTAAAACCTCAAAGGGTTGATAGCAGAACATCACATACACAAAGAACCAAAGTTACTCTATTCTACTCACACAACAGTCAGAAAATTTTGCACTAACAAAGTACAAAGCAAACTTTGATTAATGGATGACTACGGGTTAGTGAGAATGGTACATGACACACATTGCTTTATAGCTGACCTTTGGGCTGCTGGCCTCAAGTTTTAGTTGCATGAGCTGTGCTAGTGTGTGTTCCCGGATACTACTCAGTTCAGCTTGCTGCCGTCTCAGCTTTATTAGCAGCAGCGTGAGCTCCTCTGGCTGAAGGAGTGCAGTGTGAGAAGCCAAAGAGTAGAAAAAAGGTTAATTGGTATCCCAAACAACACTTAAACATAATAAGGCTTCTGAGTATCTTACAAAAAAAAAAATAATTTTGACAGCGATACAACAGAAGAAACACCAATTTATCCCCCAAATTGACCACTTTCAAATATATAATGAAACTTTTAACTACTCAAAACAATTGATATTGCAAATGCTGTAAAAGTGAAATATTCTGTAGAAAGGACAAAAATAAGGGAGGATTCTGCAGGACAAAGTCTGTGCTGTCCCGACACTTCCTCTGACATGCATATCAAATTGATGATATTAAAAGGAGAGGTAGATAATTCTAGATCTTAGGATATCACTACCTGCACAAGAACAGCCATTTGAGCTTGGTGAAAGAATCAAAACATGCCCTCAAGAAAGTTTAGTTTTTAAAATAATTCTTCAAATGTATGCATCAAAATTGAGAGTAAAAATAATGAAAAATCCATCTTGACTGAACTGTCTCAGAAACCAACACCTTTCACAAAATAAAACTGAACAAGCATGACAAACATAATTTTCCATCACACCTTTCACAGGTCTGAGGCTATCAGTTATTTTATTGCTTTATGACTAAGCTGTACAATAAAGCCTTAGGAAGGGATGAGGAACAGTATTTAAACCCCAAGATTATATATATTATGGAAATAAAGTCACACTCAAATGGGTATTTGTCAGGTAATTCCACACAGATCAGTTTAGGTCAGTTTGGGAAACTATCTGAACCATTCCTGGGAACCATTTTCTATTAGCAATACTTCAAAGAAAACAAACCACTTAACATCACAAGTATTTTTTGTTATGTTTGTGTTTGCTTCTGTTTCTTACACTTCTCCAGAGTCAATCTTACAAGAGGTTAAATATTCACCCAGCATTTCGATTTTCTCACAGGTTCTGCGAGTTAAATAAAACCCAAACACAAAACCCCCCTAAAACCCAGCTTGCTGTCTCCCAAAGTCACCAAATTTCCCCAAAGCAAAGAAGTAAAGAAAAAAGCTCCAGAGAACCACATATTGAAACACTGAAAAACGAATACCAGTTTCTTAGAATAAAGAGGAAACATCCCTGAGAATAAGCTTGGCACTGGCACCGCTGTGAGCTGGGGCCAGAGTAGCCCACAAGAGGGAGCAAGGGATTTCCACATAGCTTCAGTTGGCAAAACCATTTGCTTTGAGGGAAAACCAACACCAAAGCCAAATTGTCTATGGCAGTTTTGGTTCTTACATTACTCTTTCAGTACCTGGATTTAAAATACTTAATTTCAGAGAGTAAATGTAAGAATCTAGACTGCTATACAAGGCATTTTCAAGTTCTCTCCAAAAATAGGTGACAGTGCTTTCAGTCTGAAAATTAACATCAAGCACAAGACATCTTATTTTTAGGAATATGAGAACTGAAAGTAGCATCTTCAAGCAAAAGGAACATTGATTCACTTTTTCAAGGTCAAAACTCCTCTTGGTATGTTCTGCAAAAGCCCAATTTTAGTGCATCAGGAATAAAATATTTAATGGCACTTAAATCCAATATTTGCACGTAAACCTTTTTCCAAAGAGCAGCCCATCAAACCATAATTCCCACTCGTCTCTAGACATTCCTAACATTGCAAACATGTTTGATGCTGCTGCAAGCGCTGTGCATTTGACACAGCTCTTGGGACTCTTGCAACAACCACAAAACAAAGTTTTCTTCAGAGCTACCTACGGGTTCCCTCCTCTGGCCCTTGCAACGCTTGTGCTGTGGGGTCAGGACTTTTGGTTTCCATAGGCAGGAGCGTATCTTACCTTGCCCCTTACCCCTCTCCTCAGCCCAGCTCCAGCAGGGCCAAGGAGAGCAGAGCCGAGGGGGCCCTGAACCCAAAGAAACGTCTGTAAGGCACCAGCTGCCCAAGGCCAACCCCCAAATTCCTGAAGGTGCCAGAGATTTCTGCTGGGAAGTGCAAGAAACAGGGATTGAAGCAGTGGAAGGATTGACTACGAGCTGCTGCCCACAGTGTGATTCAAAAAATCCTGTGTTCTTAATTCATAACTCCGGCAATCAGTAATTTCAGATGGACAGAGAAAGATTATGGAATGGAGGCAAAAACTGGTAAAGGAAATACATCAATTGAGGACAATCTCTTAGATTTTGGCTGAGTCACGTTTCAGTAAGGAAGGTGAACCGTATTCACCAATATTACTTTGATGAAATACCTTCAATGGGAATTTCAGCTCTACCACACTAAAATGGGAGATGTCAGAAAGGCCAATTATACAAAATGCAGCTTTAGTATCTTTTAGATTTCCAAAAAAGTCAAACTTTACTTCTAGGTTTTTCTAAATAATTAATGGAGAAATAAGTGTTCTGTGATGTATTCTACCCTCTCCCAGGAATTTCAGCAACGTTTCAACAATAATTAAAAAATAATAAATCTGTATTTCTCAAAGAAAATCTTGACTCAGCAGCTACATGATATTCTCAGAATTCAGTGGAGCCACAGAGTATTTCTTTACTTGCTATAAAAATCTCTGATAATTAAAATAAAGGCTACATTTAATGCACGTTTTGAATACAATAAGATTTCAGTGCTGCCTCTTCCTCTTTAAAGAATTATTCTTAAAAGCCCCTGATGCACAAAATAAAAAAAAACCAACTCACTGTTTTGCCTTGGAGGCTCTGAGGAGTAACAGGCTGTAAACTCAGACCTGCTGGCATCGACCTTCTGTCGGGTACAAAGACATGCTGTACAAAAAAAAATAGAACAGTATGATGCATAGTTATTTCTAAAGACTCAAAAACTTTTAAATGCTAAAAAAAGAAAAAAAAAATCCAGCCAACTTTACACTCATGAGAATTTGCTATCATTCATTTAATTAACATTTCTCCCTCGTTGTTGCCTGACTGATAGTCTGTACAAACAACAATTTTAGTATTTCACTTCCCATTGAAACCCATTGAAAAGCCTAAGATCTCTATGAAGATGGGGTCTAAATCTTTAATTTAACCCTACTGATTTCAAATAATCAGTCTCCTAATTACCCAATGTTCAAAACAGGTCTGTGTTTTTAAGTTAACACCAAAAAAGCTGGTTGTGTAACTACTGAAATACAAACCTAATACCTTGAAAACCCAAAGGGAAACATTAGTATTGTGTTAAAGATACTAAATATGCAATGAAATACTGGCATAAAGTGACAAGGAAAAAATATCAGGAAGCAAAACATGGCTGAAAGTACAAATAAGCACACGCTGTGCTGCACTGACATGGTGATATTTGTCAGATGTGTGAGGCACTGATTACCAAATTTCCAGAGCAGCTGAGACATAAAGGATGTCAAAACAAGATGACTCCTTTGTTGACAGAGACCTAAAAACTTTGAAACCCAAGACTTAATAATCAACTTTAAGTTGTTTAAATTACTTTAAGATGCAGTTATAGATTTTTTTTTTTTGCCTGCATCAAGAAACAAAGACACCGAGATATAGTTTTTGGAAAAAATGCTCAAGAGCATTTTACATCAACTGATGGAGTAATTTTTATGTAATTATTTCCAATCTATTAAAAACCATGATAACACAAGCATGACAAATATAGCAGAGCCATATACAGCACCCAAGTTTACAATTCTCCACATCTCCCACTCACTGGTGAAGACCAGCCAAGTTATAACTAGTTAAGCACTAAGGTTGTGTGCATTTAGACTCCAATCTTTAGGGAACCCCCAACAACTCAAAGGCATAAAAAGAAACAATACTTTGTCTTCTGCCAGAACCTAAGGCAGTCAAACTTGCAGCTGAAGAACAGAAAATATGGCATAAAGAGAAACCTGGGATTTCGAGTCCTTTTGGAGATAGAAAGGGGAAAGATTTCTGTACATATACAAAATATTCTGAATGATTTGCCTATTGACTCCTTTTTATTTTCTTCAGAGAAATGTTAATACCATGGGCAGTAATACTAGGACAGCATGTTTTCACCTAGCATATTAGAAAAAAAGCCTTTTTACTACTTTTGGATTTTTAAGCACTTTTTAAAATCAAACCTTTCTCCATGAAAACACTGATGTCACTTAAACTTCATTATAGTAAAATATACTACAGTGCAACACGAGTTTTACAGTAATCACACACTTTCTATTAAACATCCACACAAATAAAGTTTATTAGCTATTAAATGAAGTACCTTTACCTTGGTATGATGTGCCCTGTGCCTGCGATCAATGGTCACATCTCCCCTTTGCACTGGGGATGACACTTCCGACCGGTAGGTCCGCTGCGGGGAATATCCTTGGAAACCAGCGATGGAACCGTGAGAAGGCGAGGTGGGAATCGAATGCATGGTCTGATCAGAAATGTTAATCATAGTTTTTGGGCTGCTTATAGTACTGTGTCTAGTCAGAGTTGTCTGCTTGTTGTAGAACTGGCGCTGCTGCCACTCGTAGAGCTGCCACATCGTGTCGTCGCGCATCGACCTCCGCTTCTCCTCGGCGGTGACGGGCCCCATGGCTCTGTCGTAGGCCGAGGGTGCCACACTGCACAGGCTCTCTGGACGTGCCTTGCTGTTCCTTGGCAGGGTTCTGTAGCCCTCTGGGTACCGGGGTAAGACTTGAGGGCGATGGCTCGGCATGTTCCTTGGTAACGTCTGGTAAGAGATTACGCTGAAACACAAATTTTCTTTTTGTCAGTGGACAGCATGAATATTATGGCAATGCTAAGGTTTTCAATATGGGTTAGGTTTACCTAGCTGACTCTTGTCTTTTTTAATACTTCAAATGCCATTTAAAAAACATGGAAGGCAATCAAAGCAACAATTAAAGAATCAATTGCACTGGCAATGCACTGCAGCAGCCAAAACTGGATCCCCTCTCTCCTATTAGCTCTTGATGATATAATCTGTATTTCATCTTTTCACCAGTCTAGCAGTATCAAGTTTAGATCACATCATCCAACTTATCTTTATGCTGGATAGGTCAAAGATTTTAAAGCTTTAATGTTCTCTATTTCAAAACTGAAAAAATATCCTGTTATTTCCCTAAGAAAATCTTGAGCAATTACTATGGACATTAAAAAAAATAATGATTCTTTTAACAGCAGACCAAAGAAAAACAGCAGTAATTGTGTAAAGAAATTATGTTTTGTAATTGTCAAGGATAAGCCATTCCATATCAGCTATTCAAGCAAAACAAACAGCAAAATATTTCTTTGTTTGATAATAATATTGTATTGCTTTTCAACTCAGTTATGAATTCAAAGGCTTATTCTTTAATTTGTTGCCACATTAAAATTCTGGAGTGCTACAGTCATTTAGCAACTTTCAGCACTAGTTGAAGTGCAAATTTTCCATACCGAGTATCGACGCGTGCCTAAGTGTGACAAAGCACTTCTTGGGTTTTTTTCAGAGGTCAAAATCTAGGTCATAAACATTGATTCATTCATCCCTTATCTAAAACGCAAATGAGCACCTCTTAAAACCTTTGGCTACTTATCATGCATATGACAGATGCTTGCTCGGAGACAACTCACACTGGGCAGGTTTTAGCCATCAGAGGGCAGCAGCTTCCAGCTACACCCAACACTAACTCCAACTAAAATCCCTGCCACCACCAGGCACCAGAACCTGAGGATGGCTTTGAATTACTCCAGTGTCACAGAAAATACTAAAGAAATGATGTAGAGCAAATGGAAAGGTAAACCAGCATAAAGCATGTTAGATCCCTATGGAATAACTATGAAGGAAATTGATGATGGTAAAACCCATTTTTCACTGAAAACAGTTAAGCTGAGTATTTATGGTCACCTGTTACATTTTGGAGATGAAAACTGCTATAAAGAGCTTTACATACAAAATCTGCTACAGTTTCTGAAGCTTTTCAAGAATTAATGTAGTCTTATCCCCATTTTGTAGATTGGGCAGCTTTCCATTCTCACAGGAAAATAAAGAAGGGGGAAAGAAATTCTTAGTCTAAAATCTGCTTAATTACCTGTAAATTTCTTCAGTAACATACCATTAATTAGAAGGCTTTTCTCCATCTCCATATTTAAAACCAAACAAACAAGATGCTTTTGAGCTCCATTTCTAACTTTCAAAATGTAAGTGTAGCTATACCCCATAACAGGTATAGTGAAGCTTGACCTTTCAAGAAGATATCTGGCAGTTACACCCACCTCACTCACTAAAGCTTCTCTCTTGTTTTATTAATTAAATGAGCATTGTAATCCTGTTGGCTCCTTCAGATATCCTGAACAACTTGAAGAACAGCTGTCTGATATTCTTACTATGTTAAAGATAGCCACTTAGTCTGCATGCAATTACTTATATTCTAGAACATTTAGAAAGATAACATAATCCATCTTCAATTGTTAAACAATGAAAACTGTAAAAAGCCCAATCCCCTCAGTGTCAAGCCTTGTTTTACATAATTCAATAAAATGAAAACAGATCCACCACTGTACTGTTGATACTTGCAAAAACACCATTCTAGTCAAATTCTAAAACTAACCCCAGACAGTTTGCACACAGCCTTGCACACAAGGGGAGACTGCAGCAGCTGGGTTTGAGGTTGCAAAATATTTCTGCTGCTGTCATCATAAATAGCTCCTTATAAATGCTCCCATATGGAAAAGAGGCTTCCATGTTTGTTCATGGACTCCTTACAGACATCTTTAGAGGTTGTCTCTAGGTTTACTGTTGGGTAGCAATAGTGGTTCTGGTGTCCAAGTTGGACTATTTGGGAAAGCAACTTTGCTGCTAAACCTTTAGGGGCTCAGTTCTGCAATGTTATGAGTACTCTTAAATTGGAAACTCAAAACAGACCTTCCTCCTAAAGAACAGAGCTACCTCCTGGCCCAGAATTCACATGTGAATTAAGCAAAGGGTGGCACAGAGTAAAGATGGAAACCTGGTGAATTATTTAGGATGAGGCTTCTAAGGGCAAGGTGAGAGACAGTCTCACATCCTGGGTTACCAGCAACATAACACCTCAGCACCATGCAACTCTTCAGTATTTTTTCACATCTGAAAGACTACTTAACTGAACCACTTTTAGTGCAAACGTTTATTCAAAAGTGACTTGTGCAAAACTACTTCAATAAAATGATACTGAAGTGGAATGTGTTTATTTTTTTATTTAAAACAGATTTATTTTTGGTTTTCCAAACGGTTTGTCTTTGCCAAGGCAGCAATTGCCTTTATTCATGTGGCTCTTAAAAACTAGATGTCTAGAGCCACGGAAATGGCAAATAACAGCTTCAAGAACTGAAACCTACGTTGTCATCATTCTCATTATCTGGGTAATCGAACTACTAGGGGGTCAGCCAATTCCTCTAAAAAATTCGTAGTTGTATAGTGAACCTTTCTCATTCCACATTGAGGATGGCTAAGAGCTCCTATTTTATATATAGTTATTTAACTGAACCTATTTGTTGACATTTAAACATTCTCAAAGTGCTAATTTTTTTCAGTCTGACACCAGAGATACTCAGTTTAGTCCTCCATGAATTCTCTAACACATGAGAAAGACAGATGAAATGGAAAGCAGCTTTGTTAAAAGTCAGCAATTTTTCCCCTTCAGGTAAAGACTACTTTACTCAAAAATTCAAGTTAGGAATTGAACAGGTCTTACTACAAACAGCCTTATTAACCTCTCACCTCAATCTTAGGCTTTCACACAAACTGGAGCTTCTTTCTATTCTAATTCTTCAACTTAAATTCTACTTAAATTAAATTTCTGTCTCCAAACAGAGAGTGGTAATCTGAACAAAAGTAAAATTTTAAATTTAAATGAAACCATATTTAAAAGACATCACTATATACATTAGAAAATTTGGTTCATTATTCAAGGCCATTTCCATACAAAGCAAAAAAGATAGCTTAAGGCCAATTCTTTTTCAGTTTGCAACTTTTATGTAGAACTGCATTTGAATGCACACCTTTTAATGCTATCAATGCCACCCTTGTGGCACGGCAACAAGTGTTCCCTGTAGTCAAGAATAAAATATTGTTAATTAGTAACATATTGTTAATGGCACTTGCTTGTATTTGATTCCCACAATGAGATTAGTTTTAGGGGTTTTATACTTGTTCACAATTGAAAAATAGCAAAGCTATTCTAATTTCTACTGTTTGGTTGCAAGTTTTACAGTCCAATAAAAAAAATTAACTGCATCAGAGAGCCTTCTTGGTTCTCATTATGCAAACATGCATAATAAAATAAATGTCAGGGTGTGCAAGGCACTGTCTGCACTGCTAGTTCAAACTTGATCAAACTACTTATGTTGAGACAACACATTAACAGGTCCTAATTATATCTAATGAAGGACTAAAGGCAATGAGGAAATTTTCAACCAACTTGGGCAAGCAGAATTCAAACTAATGGAAATTTTTCAAGATTTTGCAAAAACTGGAAAGCCCCCAACCCGTATTTTGAAATTTTCGAAAAACACATTTTCCAAACTTTGTTCTATCTTAAACTCTGCTCTGACAGACTGCTCTGCTCTATCTTAAACACTCACTCCCTAATTTCCAGCTCTTCAAAATTTCTCCAGTGATAGCATCTTCATACTTCCTATCAAACGTAATATTAAAACCTTTTATATTTTACTGCTAGAGTGGCCAGCCTGGAAGCAATGTCACTACACTTCTGTCAGACAGAGAAACTGCTATCAGCATGACATTCAATAGTGTCAATCATTCACAGATAATTTTAAAGCTTCATGAATAAGCACTAGAACTCAATATTATAACTGGGAGATACTTAATTTCATAAGAGGAGAAGCTTTAAGCACCAAGTTATATTTCTGTCTTACTGTTAGGTAAAGCTTCTGTCTCACTTCAATTAAAGCTTGTTTAAAGTTTAAAAGCTCCCTGGAATATTTTATAAGAATTTTAAATAAAATATTATTACAAGAATTTTTGAACAAAAAATCCAGAAGACAGGGCAATTTCAAAAACACATTTTAAGAGGAAAAGGAATTGCTATGACTGATGACACCTCTCTGCTATGACAGAGAAATTTCTAGCACCCAAAAATGGTTTCTGGCCATTTTTATTTATTGAGTTATTAATATATTTTAATTAATAATATTCACTCAAATGGTAATAAAAGAGAAACTTTAATAAAATTGTTCTGAGCAGTCACCCAGGCCCTTCTTACAGACAACAATGAATAATGTATTTATGTCATACAGACCAAACACCAAAGAACCTAACCAGGATACAAGTGTAAGGATACAAGGATACAATTTGCTAGAATGCCTGGTAGAAAAAAAAGTAATAAAATTACTTCACAGTACTTACCCTCTTGTTTCCTCTTCTTGTCCTTTTCCTCTCTGTATTTTAATCCACTGTTCCAGCTGCAGCATGGAGTTAGTTCTCTGCATGACCCGCTCAGACTCCACGTGTGACGGCACCGCGTTGTGATGAGCTCCATCTCCAGCATCCGCCAGGACAACTCCACCTTTACTCTCAGACCCATTCAAATGGACTGGTCTGAAGTGTCCAGCCTGGATTGAGCTTATGGGCAAAGTCCTGTACTCGGATCCCAAAGGATTTAGCTTCACACTGTTAATTTTTGTTAACGGTTTATCTTGCCCAACTTTCTGGAACCCGTACTTTTCGGCTTCCAAAGCTTTCTTCTCCTCGTTTTTGTTCACTTCTTTGTTTTTCTGGTTATTTTGTGCCTCTGGCTTAATTAGCACCCGGTGGTTTGAAATGTTATTTGCCTCTCGAGGTGATGTATTTTCAATGGTTAGCTTCTCTATTCTGGAAGGGAATATATGACAAGCTATAATACCAACAGGATATTCATTAAAAATAGTAATAAAAAATTGAAAGTGAATATATTGCTATTTATCAGGGTTATTTCAGTGAATCGCTCTCCAGATATTTTATAACAATATCTTGACTCTGAGAGAAAAAAATCAGGACATATTTTCACAGTAATGAAGGACAGGTTGTGTTCTTTTGTTGCTTTTGGATTTTGTTATTGTTGTTATTGTTGTTTGGTCGGTATTTTTCTTTTGTTTTTAATTTTGTTGTGGGGTTGGTGATAGTGTTTGGTTGGTTTGTTTTTTTTGGTTGGCTGATTTGGGGTTTTTCTGCTTGGAGAGTGTGAGTATTTTTCTTCCACACTTCTTTCTTTCTTTGCTATTTTAAAAGCAATTATTACATGAGGTAAATTTTTTAAGTCAACCTTCAATTAAGCCCTTAGAGAACATGTGCACAACAGGAAACAAAGCCAGAGTCTGAAAAAGTGGATGTACAGTTCCTGGAGGGTTGGACATTCAAGGAGTAAAAATATTCGGTGGCTCTCCAAGAGCCACAGCTTCCAAATGTCAACAGACGGAAATTCAGATGATTTTTAAAGTCAGCTTGTGATTCAAAATACTGCTGAATTTAACATAAAAAAAACATAAAAAAAAATTTAACATAACATTAAAAGAAGCGAATGACTTTCCATGGCCACTGGTATCAATTAGGTTTCTCCGGTATGTTATCGCTTTGGCTGGCACAGACTTTGTGGGAAATGACTGTGGCTTTTCTAAATTTAAGGGGGAAAACAGCTGCTGACTTAAGGAACTGTAGCACAAAATAATGGTATTTTTAGAACCGTTAGTGCTTTACAGTATTTACACAAGTACTCAATGTGCGCAGTTCTATACAGGATCTTCTTTTGAAAATTTGAAAATTTCAAGAAGCTGTGTCTTTTTCCATACTGGAACCTAAACTTCAATTCCAGGTCAAATAGTAACTTTTTCAGTTCACTAGAAAAAAACCCCAAACCACCACCTTAAAATGTTTTCATCAACATTTTTTGGTATGGGAGGAAAGAAGAGGAAGAGATATAATTTTTTAAGATTACATCTCTGTATAAAACCAAACTAAGAGCAACACTTTATTTTTAGGATCATGTCAAATTAACCTTTCGTAGTTTTGCATCTTTTTTGCAAATGTATTATTCATCTTCACAGATGTGCCCAGTTCAAGTGTCTGTAAAAGGGCCATCATATACACAGCTGACCAAGAGCACAGACAGAACCACTCCTCGAAAAGGGCTCTAATTCCAAGCAGACTAACCTCATACATGGCTGTAAACATTATTGTTTACCCCATCTTGAACAAAAGGCTTAAATATTTAACAAATCCACACTTCCCCAACACATTATTTAAGTTGTGAATTCCCAAAAGGCCATCTAATTTGGGACAGAACCTCTGCAAATACCTAAAGGACCAAGAACTGTAAGGTCCTAATAAAATACTACCCACTCCTAATAATACTGGACACTTAATTTTAAATGCACCTCCCATTACCACCCTACTCTTGCTCTGAAGGCTCTGGGATGTGGAAGGAATCAAGAGACTCTTGCCTTGACAAATACACCAATTCAAACACATCACTCAGAAACAGCAAGACATCAATGCCCCCTGGACACTGTACATGAGTCAAAATAAAATGCTTGTGCACTTTACATATTAACAATGGGGTGATTCTTCTTTCCCCACTATGTCTCTTCCTCACATAGCTGTGATGACCCCAAACTCTGCTTGATACTTCATGATGTTATAAAAGTCCCCCAAAATCCACTTTGTAAGTGAATATAAGTAGGTCAAAATAGTCCTTTTCTTTCAGTGATTATTCCTGAGCTGCCAACAAGAAAGTGTACAGACATGTCAAATGTACAGCAAATGAAAACATTCATACCCATAATCTAACATGAACATCTCTTTGGCTACATGTGTTGGCATTATTTTTAAACACAGGGGTTTTTTTCTCATACATCACTATTAAATGCAGATGTTAGATACACCTGATGTTTTCTGCTAGAGGAAAGGAGTGTGCAATGTTTCTGCCAATCATAATTTCTAGAGAAAAAAAAAAATCTCAATGCTGAAACAGTTTTTACGTAGACTTTTGTGGGGGAGGTGGAACTACGACACCCACATTATCTTTTCTATAATTTCCAAGTATCAGCAAAGAAATGTTATGCTAATCTCCTACTGAAATTTAAAAGTGAGGGGTTTTTAAATTTACTTTTTTTGTCCCCAAGACTTTAAATTGTTCCAAAACCCAAACATTTCTGCCTAGGTTCCTTCTCAAGATTATGGAAAAAAAATAAATAAAAAATCACCTCCTCACTCCCATCTTAAAACTTTACTACCTTGTCTTCCACCAAAAACTAAAGCAATTCCCCAAACAGGATTCTGAATGAAAAACTCAATTTCCCACAATCAACAGGTCAAAAAAAGGCATTAAGGTTTTTAAGCTTTCAGCCAGAACTCAAGAGTTTACAAATAAATGCATGGATTAGCTTGCAAATAATCCTAAACATGGGCATTAATATATGCAGCATGCCTTAATAGCACCACCTACCCCTTTATATAACATTTCCTATAAATTTTTCTCAAGCTTTACAGCAGAGAAATAGCTGCCATTTTAATAGAAAATCTACAGCGCAGAGGGAAAGTGGGATATTTAAGGACATTCACCATATATGTGGCCAAGACTCAGAAAAGTTCAATTCACAGTCTCACCCTGCTTTCCACCGCCTGTCTTAATTAAAAAAAAACAACAACCCCCCCCCAAATCACAGAATTGTTTTTCCATGCAATCTCAATGCTGTATCACTGGTTACTATGGTTATACACAGCAGAGCCAAACATTTATATTTGACATTCTTTCTAACAGTGTAGAGCCTGAATGACTGATGTTCAAAGAGAGTTCTGGGCTCTCCTTTAACCTGGTGCACCAAATCAGTCAACTCTGCATGAGCAAGGGATCTCTTTCCACACTGAAGGATCCAAGAGGGAAAAAGTTATCAGAAACTAACAGGCAAATGTAAGAAACATAAATCCATATGTATATTTGGCTCCATATTTATAGCTAGCTCTCAAAGACTTGCAGGCTATTTGAGGACGAGATAGGGAGAAGAGGAAGAGAATGAGCACTGAACACGTGTCTTTCAGCATATGCTGGATGCAATTTATAGACTTCCACAACCAAAAAGGAATAATATGTACGGAACTGTAACACAAGAAAAGTACTATTTTATGCTGGTTTATGTAAATAAGTAATTCTGAAAGGGTTGGGGAGGGGAAGCATGTAATTAATTATCAGATGGATGTGAGGCCTGTGATTTAATAAAGCCAGGCAGAGGCATTTGAAAAGAAAAAGTCATCTTTTCTAAGCACAGTGACGTCAGTAAGCCCCCACTGTGGATGTCACTATGCTAACAAGTGCTTTTTTGGCAGCCTAGCTTATGCTGTTCAGGAAAAGTAACTACACTAGGAGGAAAAAAAAGAAATCTTTCCTTAGTACACGCTGTATCCCTGAGAAGAAACAAAGCCTCTGATACACAAGCTGACAGTGAAAGGTTGGAAAGATGACACTGAAACATGGGAGAGCAGAGAAATCAGCATTTAGGGTAAAAATGTTAAATCAGTATGTTAGTGGACATTACCACCTACAAACACAAGCAAGTACTCAGATCCAACTCAACTGTGGCCTGCAGTCACACAACATGGAATAAGCAAGATGTTATGCTGATCCAGAGACGTTGTTTGAGATCACATTTTGAGTCAAAAGCTCCTCACTGACTACATTATTTGTGTTTAATTATTTTGATAAGTCTCTCAGTACACTATTAAACTTGAATTTACTATCTAGGTAAATTAAAAGTGTTTAGAAAGCAGTAATTACAATTAAGTCAATAGGACCAAATAGTATTTGTCCTTCCCCGCAGCGATACATCAGAAGGGAGTTTTTCTGCTGTTAATGCAGAATAGTTTTGAGAGAAATGGTTATATTTTTATTCTCTCACCTCAGTATCTTGTTTCTCTTTTATATGGCAAACTCCAAGTGGAAAGCAATAGTTTATGGGAAACAGGCAACTCTCCCTCCCCCAACTTAATATTTTAAATAGTCTTTTTATCTTTTTTTCTCTCTAAGGAACTCTCATCCCCCAAAAAACAGACACAGATTAAAACGCTAAAATTATTTAAAGCTAAAAGATTTGGTTTAACAGACTCCTGGGTTTGATTTCCAGAGTACCATAAGCATTAAGTACCTTGATTTCTAGATTTAAAGAACTATACTGTAAAATCTTTTGATTTATTATTGGGCATTTTACATTAACAGGCATTTAAGAGTGGTTCAACCTCAGCTTGCATGAATATTTAAGGAAGCAATTCTTAATGACTCATTTATTGTATTGCAAGTAACTAGCCTGTTAGAAAACTGTATTCAGCACAATGTTAGAACCTCTAGAAAAAACAGAATTGAGAAACAAAAGCACTAATTTTAGCTAAATTTGACTGAACTAAAACCATTTATGCTTAGAGCTGCATGCATGCCAGCTTCAGGTTACTTAGAGATGAGGTAATAAAACACTTAATACTCAACAGATTTTTACAGGGAAGGAACAGTATTTCTTCTGCATAAGATCATATCCTGCTACATTTCATTTTAAGAACTGCTCTGATAGCCAAAAGATGGATTCCTTAGAAAACAGATGTCTGAAGGATTTTCTTCCTTATTATAGCTAACAGACATGAAAATCTTCGAGCCTTGGTCTTGAAATGTATTTTCTCCGAAGTAATTATTTCAAGGTTACTAACAAAGTTTTCAAAGAGGTCACATCTAATCTTGTTTCATTCCAAGGCTTCTTGCCTGAATTAAAACAACAAGATGGTGTTACATAAGTTGCTTTTCTGACACTTGTTTGGCTGTTGGCAAGCCTGTTCAGCCTGTGATATCCAGGCAGAGACTCACAGTATTGCAAATATCAAATGAAGGTTATTTCAGCAGTTCAAAAAAAGATTCGCAATGACCCCCTTCAGTATGATTCCCTCTACAAAGTGCTTAAACAATTGATATATGATTTTTGTTTGAAGTTAAGTGGGTTTGATTGGCTTTAATAATTTCTCCATATCTAAGCTACCATTGTATCTGCAATACAAGACTGATTTTTCAGATTAATTTTATTATTCACTAAGCTTCTCTGGTACTGTGTCTACGCAATTTTTTTCTACTACTTTTTTTAAAACTTAAAATTTCTCAGCATTGCTGACATTCATTTAGCTCCAGGGTAGCAGGAACTAACAGAGTGGAGAATAGATCAAGTGACAGCAGCCACCAGCAATAACTTCTGTGCCATCAATAACGAGGAGCTTTTAAACTTCCAATTGATGAGGTTTCCATTATAGATGTCATGGAGCCGACCCAAGGGACCACATTCCGAGCGAAAATGATTCCCACTGGATACACAGCAGCAATACTGTGTTTCTGAGAGCACAAGGCTCCCGGTGATAACTTGCTTTTCATTGTCAACACATTGGATACATAAAGATAAGGCTCCAGATAGGTGAGTATAAATTTGATGACAGCTTAATGATGAACAAGAATGGCTCCCCACAGGTTGCCCACAGGTACAACCATTTAATTTAGCCAGGAAATCCAGTTGTGAATTTGAGACTTATGACAGGTTTAAGCCACGGGCTACCACCAGTTGAGCTGCTATTGCTATTCAGTCGGGAGGGCAGGGGAAGTCAAACATACCTACACATACTATTTGTCACTGCACTTCTTTTGATGCCACTGGCTAAAGGCAATAAGTCAGGGTTTTTTACCTAGCTCCTTACAATCAATATTCAGAACAGAACTTAGGTCATTTTCACTACTTCAAAATTTTATCCAGCACTGTTACATTAGTAAGGGGTCTTCAATACAAGGAGCCAATCTACATTCTGTTTTCAGGAACACCTTTTCATTACATAAATCAAATCAAGTAAGAGAAAGCAACTGTTCCACTGTTTTATCAATCCACACTACCTTTTCACAGGCTCTGTCTGCACAAGTGCTGCATCTATCATGGCTTTCATCCACAGCTCCATCTCCTTCCCTGTATCTGTGCAGAAATAATAGGTCCTCATGTTTGGATGAGCTGCCTGATTGGAAATGACATGGTCATTGCAATAAAAATATAAGATTCTGTAAAAGAAAAGAGGCAAATATTGTTACTGCATACTCACTCTAATGCTTTATATAATAAGATTTCTGCAAATAATATTATCAGAAAAAAATATGAAAATGAATACTACAATGTTTCTCGGTCACTGCACTCATATTTTCAAAATAATTCAAAGTAATTAAATATTAAATATTAAAATAATTTTCAGTCGTAGCTGTTTCTTCATTAATACACTAAATAAAAAGCCCTTAAATTTCTTCAATCTATTAAAAACTATATTGATAATTCATTAATGTAAATTGATATAATTATTATAAATAAGATTTTGGAATAGATTTTGGCAGTCTGAATGATACAGTAAGTTTTCAGTTGTACTTACCATAGTAAATAAATTATGTGCTGGTTAGGAGACCAAATGAAGTGCCAAAAGGAGCTCATAAAACAACAACAAAAAAAGTCAGGAGAAAATATTTAGTGAAGTCATTTATACCACGATTTAAAAGATCAGCTGTGAAACACTCCTAGCAATGCTTCATTTAATATTGTGATTTAAGTGATACTAAATAATTTTTTTTGATTTATGTGTAAAGATACTTTGTATCTGAATAACTAAAGAACATTCCTTAATGAGGTAAGCTCAGATGCAGATACTGGTCTGTAACTCTAAAGCACCACACCGTATTTAAGATCTAAGATACTATTAGTGAGTGATACCCATCCACTTTCCCATTTTAGTAATTCTGTATTTACATCAGGCTAAATACTTGAAGCTTCTGCTACTGTATTATGCAAAAATCAGCCTCAGAAGCTGTTTGGCAATCCTTTTGTACATAATAACTCTGTAAAATGAGCTCTTATCACCAGGCTATTGTGCTTTCAGATATAAAAATCAAGTGGAAAAATGGATTCCCTTACCTTAAAGGCATATTTGCGGTTAATATGGTCCTCAGCAGACAACATAGATATCTGAAAACTAGGTAGAAGTATGCTACCCAGTATTCCCTCTTCTTTCTCATCTGTGAATGCACAGTCTTAGATTAGAGAAACAGTGTTTTGACACATGATATCTGTATTCAGACACTTCAGTCAAACTCTTGTGTTTGATCACACGGGACCACTAACCAGACATTCACCTCAGAGGAAAAGGCATCAGAGAACCAGAGAGCCAGACTAAGTTGTGTTCCAGGTATCTGTGTGCAGTCTCAGAAGGGGGCAGTTCCCAAGGGCAACTGTGCAGCCCCTCTCTGCCAGCACGGGCCACAGAATGTGTGGTGCCCCCAAAAACCTGCCAAGCACCATGAAACCTCGTCCACCTCTGACTCTTTCCCCAAGACAGACAAAAGCATAAAGACCCCTCCTGAGTGTGCAGTTCTGCACACGTTTAAACAGGTGAGCTCCCTCATGGGACCTGCCTTATGGAAAACACCACAAACAACTACACCCACAGTTTTCCTGGAGATCAGGAAAGCGTCCTGGAGACGCTTATCTGCCTGTGACTTCAAAACTGAAGAGCCCATGGAAGCCAAGCCTCTAATTCAGTGACAAGAACACTAACACCTGCTATCTATTGCTCTGTAAAAACTGCAAATACCTGTGACACCACAAGTATTCTAAAACTCTGATCATTGTTGGCCTTTGAGAAAATTTGCACATTCTTCTTCTCAAGCATATTATGCTACATAATTCCCATTATAATATTTAATTATAATCCCCTTTGTAATTCCTGCAGAGTTTACACTCAATTACATTCTCTTTGTAAGAATGCATGTTTCAGATAATTTGTAAAAAACAAACCCTCCCCCTAAACACACACCCTTTTCCCAGAACCCTGTTTTACATACAATTTTAGGACAATACGTTATAATAATAAATTGACATTTTAATTGGAAGCCACAACCAGTTTTTAAATCCAATTATACTTTAATAAAGGAATAATTGAATGCGATTCACAAAGTCAGTCTTAATTGTATTTCATGTAGAGAAATTCTATTCACAGTCATATCTTAGAGACTGTCCACTATAATACTTCTCATAGTTGAACACAGTGCCCACAATAAATGACTATGTGTATCTATGAAATTAGGATGAAAGCATAGATATTTCAAGATTTCAAGCATGAAAAATTAACACTGTTACAATTAAAATTCATTTAAACAGCACAAAAGAGCTATTGCTTATGTGTGGATTTAAAAATATTTTATTGGTTCTCCTTTACTCATTAAATTTTGTAAAGCTACAAACTTCATTTAGGTTATTTATGTGGGGAAAGGTCTCCCCAGCCATCTTAGTATTACACGACAGGTTAGCTGTAAAAATTATGCTTTCTAGGATAGTTATTTAATTGGAGAGCTGAGCATAAAAATTATTCTGATTAAAAGGCAGAGATGGAGTGAATCTACTTTCAGGTACTCAACTGTACTCAAAAAAAAAAATCTGCCCTTTTCCCCCTCCTTCCTCAAACACATGGCAAATGCTGGGGTTTACTTTATTTGGACTGCTGTTTAGGGGAAAAATTCTTCCCTTCTGCTAGATTATATTTTGACCTACTACTGAGTCAGTCACACCCACCAGTGCCATATAAAAGCATCAGGCTTTTTTTTGTCCCACTGAACAGCTGCAGGTCGGGAGGACTTTGGTCTCTGTTAAAGACATACTGCTACATTCCACTTCCAGATTTTAAAAATCTGCTTCCAATCAGACTTGCTTTTATCTGCACATTACACTGCTCCATACCCATCTTTACTTGTGTGCTCTGTATGAATAGTACAAGAGAATAACAGCAGATCTTCTGTCCAGTTCTAAGAACTTTTACTTGTGGCAACAATAACCTTCCAATATAACAGTGGACAGTCTTTCATCCCTCCGTGAAACAGAAAAGGAGTATTCTCTTAGCTCTGAAAAAGTACAGTGACATGATTTTCTTTTCATCTACAGATTGTATTTGAGCTGTTAACATCGTAACACAATTGCAGACGTTCAGTAAGACTTACTAATAAAACCAAAAGACCCGAACAACACAATGGCGCAATGAGAAACACGATTTGCAATCTGGGGGCAAGTGCACAGCTCCCCCCTTTTTATTTCTCAGTGTCTGAGATAGAATTAACAGAAACATAAAAGCACGGGGCATAGAGTGAAAGTTTTTGGACTATCACTACATATTTAATCACAGTTTAACAGCTTTAACTACCTTCTAGTGAGAGGTAGCTAAAAGCTAAATTTATCATGTAAATGATTTAGGCTGTTCTGTTTGAATTTCAACTTATTGGGAAGATTAACACGTAGAAATTAAAAAGTAAGATTATAAAGCTGTTTGGATTTATTTTATTAGTTGTTTGTTTTGCTTATTGCTTTTTTTAAATTTATTTTGAGATACTTCCTGTGCTGGGCTTTAAGCAATTTAAACTGTTCGTACAGCAGCTACAAAGTACAACTTTCTTTAGAACCTTTGGAAGACAAAATCTATAGACTCCTTAAAAAGAAGAAAATCCTGTAAGAAGGCACACCTTAAGTAAACACAGTGTAACTGTATCAGTTGGTGCCTCCACGACTGAAATTATAGCTTAACTTTGACTCTGCAGTGGTTTATCAAGCTACATATACTTCTTAGGATACAGAAACGAAGCCTAATGATTATATTTTAATAACTCAGAATTTTGTTAACTAAACCAGTTGCAAACAGTTATAGACCTTTTATGTTTCATGACTGGATTTGTCTTTGATCAGATCCATGCTGCACTTTAACAGAACACCAATTTAAATTTGTCTGTCACTGCTTTCAAAATCACCAGCATCAGCACCACTTCTACCAATTCTGAAGTCTCATCCTACGATCAGAAACCCTTTCTTATTCCCCCCCTTCAGCTAAGGCGGCAGATGGCCTTAACTGCTCATGTTCCTCTATTTTGCTTCACAACCCTCTTCGCTCTTGATTTCAGGATTTAATATGTTTCCATATGCATGTATCGCGGAATGTGGATGTTTTCTGTTCTGGTCTGTGTTTGGCCCAGCCACCTGTGAAAGTTTGTTCTGTTTCCTGCCAAGTAGTGGGAAAACAAGGCCTGATAAACGAAAACCTTGTCCTTGAAGACAGTACTTTGTATAAACTGAAATTAATTGGTATCTTCCTATTGGCTGATGGCCCTCCAAGGGCAACAGAAGGAGAAAGTAAAGAGGAGGGGGATGAAGTAAGCCCCCAGACTCATTTAGGGAAGACCCCTCCAGGTATATCACACAGGTGCGGGGGGAATTCCAATGTACACATGGATGCCCAGAAGGGACATCACTGACATAACGGGGGGAGGGACAGAGGCCTCTGGCTGGGCCGTTGCTGGCCACACCTGCCCAGGTAGATGTAACCAGCTAAATTATATAAAAGGCAGACAGCACCTGTGGGAGTGCTCTTAAGCTTCACATGGAGGACAACGTTGCCTCAGCAGGGACGCCCCTTACCTTGTGAGCCTGTGACACCCCAAGGGTGCAGTTTCTGCCATGGGGAAATTCTGGTCATTCTGGGGTCAGTAAGACAACCTCGTAAGTAGCCCGTGTGTGAGTGGGAGGTTTTACTGAGGGCTTATTTCCTTTCCTCTTTTATGTCTCTCGGTTTCTCTGTTTGTTGGCCACTTCCTAGTAATAAATATTGGGTTTTCTGAGCATTCAGCAGTGTTTTGTTTTCCATTTCAGCATCCCTCCGAACCCTCCCTGGAACAATGCACAAATCCCATTTGTTTATCTCCTCAGGAGCACTACAGTTAATAATCTGTAATGGGGAAGGCATCAGTTTTCTAACACACATAACTCCAGACTAGAATTACAAGCAGCTAATTTTTCCCATGCAAAATAAGTCTGATGTAGCTACATAGGGTTAGTAACAGATTCCTTTGTTCCAAACACAGCAGGGACTTCTACTCTTATGGAATTGGACAACTTTTCACTTTATAAGTATTCATGAACACTGATTACAGTTCCCAAAGGTGTACATATCCTCTTATCATTCCAAAGGCAGAGTTTCTGCTCCCCTGCACTATCCCCTCCCTATCCCCATCCCTTTCACTTACTCAAATTGCATGAAAAATCAGATTTAACCTGACATAGTTTCTAGCAACAGAAGCAGTGAGAAAACTACAATCCAGAATTTAATAACAGAGGTGGCTGTGAATGGGTTTGCCCTCTGAGCATACCCTGGCAGGCAGGAAGCAATTATGTGAAATTGGTAATTAAGGAAGTAAGGAAAAAAAAAAGATAAAAGTAGCAGGCCTGGATATTGACAGCTATACAACCTTGTTAATCCATTAAGTAGCAGCTTCTCGTTTCTTACATTTGAGTGCTGTGTCAAAATTTTTCTGCTTCCAGTAAAATTAACAAGCGAAGGTGTCAGGAGTGGAACTTACCTCTGTAATAGAAGAGACACAGGTCAGAGAGCACAAACCACCGCTTCTTCCACAGCTTCATCCCAGTGCTATCCTGTATTAA
Source organism: Pachyramphus minor (assembly GCA_013397135.1). NCBI lineage: Eukaryota > Metazoa > Chordata > Aves > Passeriformes > Tyrannidae > Pachyramphus > Pachyramphus minor. The sequence continues at coordinate 74,666 of VYXB01002554.1, read as the reverse complement.
CCAAAGTGATTTGGTAAGAGACTGTTGATAGCAACTGTTCATAAAGTAAAGCAGGTACTACAGAAGTGTGGTGATGTGCTACTAAGCTCATTTTCTTGGCTATTTTAAGTAACTTTGACTTTTCATCACGACTTGTCACTTCATAGAAGTGACACAGGAAGCCTGAAGGTAACAGAGAATCATGGAATTGTTTAGGCTGGAAAAGACCATTTAGATCATTGAGCCCAACTGTTACCCAGTATTGCCAGTCCACCACTAAAACACGTTCCCAAGTGCCACATCAACACATCTAATTATACCTTCAGGGCTGGTGACCTAACCACTTCCCTGGGCAGCCTGTTCCAGTGCTTGACAACCCCTGAGGAGAAGAATTCTCTTCCTAATATCCAAACTAAAACTCCCCTGGCATAACTTGAGGCTGTTTCTTCTTGTCCCTTCATTTGTCACATGAGAGAAGAGGCCAGCCCCCTGCCACTACAATCTCCTCTCAGGTAGCTGTAGAGAGCAAGAAGGCCCTCCCTGAGCCTCCTTTTCTCCAGGCATGCTAGAGGCTACAATCTACAGTTGACAACAACAACAAAAAATATTTAATATATATATATATATAAAAATATTTTAAGTAAAAGAGAGTAATACTTGGGGTACATCCTCTTTTGTTTTCTGAAGAAACTCTGCTGACCTTCATCTTCTACTACCACTCACATTTAGAGCGAATTTCTTTCCCAAATAAAGTTTATTCCTAAAGCAATTTCATTTTCTTTTATGCATATAACCAATTTACACTGCACAACCCAGAATGAAAGACTACCACCACTACTGCAGTGTAAATAAGCCTGAGTATTGCAGCACACACATCCTGGTTGAATCAGATGTAATAAATATGTTAATCTGTTCCAAGAAGAAAAGTACGTGAGAATTATCAATATTCTTGTAGTAAATAGATTTTTTGTGACAACCAAGAAGATTCTATAATGAAAAACTGTGGGGTGGATTGAGTTTGGTTTTGGGATTGGTCTCCAACCCCCCCCCCCGACACACCCTCCTGGTAAAAATCAACATAATTTTCAGCCTCATATTTCAAGCTCTTCTCTTTTTGGGGTAGGGGAAATGAGCTAAAAGAAGAAAAGGTAAACCAAGCATTAGCTAAGAAATATTATTCAGAAAAAGTATGTTCAAGGTAAACATCTTCCAAAAAAAGAGTTGGCTCTGGACTTAAAAATTAGTAGAAAAATGGAAGAAGAGTATCACTACATGCATTGAGGCAGAACACCCTGTCTGTGCTGTCATTCAGAGGGCTGGGAAACTGGGCAGAGAAGAATCTCTTGAAGTTCAACGGAGTTAATGCTCAGTCCTCCATATGGAGAGGAATAACCTCGTGCACCACCATCAGCCAGCAATGCACCCTCGTGGCAAAGGAGGCCAACAGCATCCCAGACTGCATTAGCAGTGCTGCCAGCAGCCAGAGGGAGGACATCCTGCCCCTCTACTCATCACTAGAGAGGTCTAGCTGGGTTCAGTGCTGGGCTCACCGGTACAAGAGAAACATGAACACACTGCAATGAATCACACAGCAAAGGGCCACGAAGTTGATGAAGGGATTGGAGCATCTTCCATACGAAAAGAGGCTGAGGGAGTTGGGATTGTTCTGTCTGGGGAGAGGGGGCATCTTATCAGTGTGTAGAAACACCTTATGTAAAATTGTATACAGAAGGTGGAGCCAAACTCTTGCCAGTGACAAGGAAAGAAACGATGGGCACAAATTAAGAAACACAAAACTCCACTTGAGCAGTGGTCAACTCTTTTGCTGTGAGAGTGGTCAAACACTGTCACAAACTGCCCAGAGAGGCTGTGGTGCAGCGTCCATCCCTGAGGATGTAGTCCTGGAAAACCTGCTCTAGCTAAGCCTGCTCGAGCAGGGGAGCTTGTGCTACATGATCATGAGGTGCCTTCTAACCATGACAACTGTGTGGTCCTGTCATCTTAAAATATATCCAGAAAACATCTGTTTAGGAATAGAGCTACTTTTTTCAAGCTAGAAAGTTTTATAGCCTCATAACAAGGCAACAAAATCTCTCACCTTTGTGAGGGTTTTTCACACTCAATACTGAATCAGAGTAGAGGCCACAGGAAAATGGAAAAACCTTCCATTTAAATAGATACTTCTAGATCTTATTATCTGGGGAGTAATTTTTAAAAACTGACTCATCAACAGCATCCAGAAAGCTACACAGGTCATTCCAGTCTATCTGAGTAGGCACAGTAAATGACAATGTACATCAAAATTACATACACACATGTCTCAGATGAGTTAAAATTACAAGTTCTTACAGGGCTGTTGGTGGATTTTAAAAATATAGTCCTAATATGGCCTAACCAGTTTTGTTGTTCACTTTTTTGATCATACTACTCTACTCTGAATTCCTGCAAACCAATATAGTGCAAGTGGTCTGGTATTGCAGAACAGCAGATCTACTGTAGGCTAGGAACACTGTCACTAAATACTACGGAATATTTTCACTATTGCCTATTTTCAATAGGAAAACCTAAAATCATCTCTGGTTTTAAGATTATTATCTTTAGGAAATTAGGCACACCTATGCAAAATATGTGAAAAAATGGCTCCACTTCCAATTTTTTTATTGAAAATATTTACTTTTAGAAAAGTATTAAGAATATAGCAAAACAAAATGAAATAAACCCCCCTCCCCCAATATTCTGAGCCATACATCCTTGTCCCATCACCTCGAAACGCCGGAAATTAACTCAGCTATTTACTACCAACATCTGCCTAGATTTTTTAAGTCCTCCGTGTATTTTAGAGAGAATTATGTACACATAATCCATCAATGGTCTTTACCTGTCTGATGCCCTTATTTGTATCAGAATGATATCCAGTAAGGAGATAATTAATTGAAAACCACAAGTCAGTTGCTCTCGGTTTGTAGCTTCACTCTCCTATCACCGTATTTTACATAAATGATTGTCTTTTGCACATTATACACATTATAGAAAAAAAAAGAAGAAGGGGGTGAAGAACATAAGAGTACCTGTTTGTAGAGCCAGCCACGCCTCACAACTGGTGCATTAGGATTTCTCTTTATGGAGTTCGATCTCTTTCCAAAATTATGAACCTTCTTTGAAGATCGTGATGTCTAAAGTGAATTGAACAGGTTAAAGAAACCATGACATCAGTCTGTTGAAAAATCATAACACACTTTCTTTGCTTTAAGAACTTTTTCTTATACGTGTTCCTCTGGGGGACTGCAGAACACAAACTGTATTCCTTTTTTAGATAAATAATTATTGTGATGGTTCTGCTGGTTTCAGCATTTCCTTCATTTCTTCTGCAGAAAATACAAAGACAAATCCCAAGACAAGTACTTGAAGATATTTTTTTTTAAACAAGGAAAAACCCAAATAAATACATATCTGACCTTCTTATAAGGAAGGTAGAATGCCTACTGAGTTGTAGAAAGAGAGGTAAACTCTCAGAACTATTATTAATTATGAAAAATTACATCACCTGGGCAGAAAATGCTGCTCTTTCTTGCTTCCAACACTAACCTAATATATGAAAACTTGTCCAGATTTCAACAAGATGTAACTCCCCTTTTCCTAATATATACTAAATTTTTTATTCTTTCTTTCTTTCTTCTCGAGAACATTTTGCTCTGTGATCTCTTGGCTGGTTTGAATATTTACTATTTTACCTGCTTGCACTAAGGTCTACTTTGAAACTTTTGCCCTGTAATTCCAGTGCTTATATCTGCTGTTGCTTGTACCTTTTAAAATCTTGCAATGATCTCGTATGACTAAGAGAAGTAGGAAAAACAACCCATTTTAGATTTTATGCTTCTACTTGAATAACCAAAAGAAATTGGAAAAGGCATAAAGAAACGTGCAGTGCTTTGCCAATTCACACTTCCATTCTTCTCAGCCTACATTTAGAAAGTCTGTTCTGTAACTAAATGAGCTGAACATTTACTTGTGTTTTAAATTCTGGAAGAATTGGTGCTTCAGAGACCATGACGTGATAGAGCAAAAGAAGTAAAATTCAAATAAGTTTTTCAAGCTGTATTCATGGTTCTGTTTCAAATCCACCATTTGAATTGAGACAATATAATCCTGTGTCTCAGCTTCCCTATCTCTGCTACTGAGACCAATCATGAGGGTGTGCAAAATTCCTGAACGAAGAATGCTAAACACACACTCAGGTTTTGTTGCAAATTAGGGTATGGGGGATCTCTACGGAAATTTTCTCAGCACATATCACAGAACTAAGTTGGGTTTTATACATGCTTCAGAGAGAATTCCACAGTAGGTTAAAAATCATAAACTGACAACTTAATTCAAAATTATGTGCAGCTTCTGTCAACGATGCCATTAACTGAAGGATACATCGCTTGGCTAAAAAACAATAACATTACACAAACTATACGTGTTTGCCTAAAGTCTACAACACAATGAAACAAGGACATTTTGTCTTTCTTTTCTTGCAAGAATTGTGACGGAACATAGTAACAGAGTGCTTGTAATTTCCCTTGAAGACACAGAAATTTGACTCAGCTCTGGGAGGCACAACAAAGCAAGCAACTCAAAAGCAAATTAAGAATAAAGTAAAAACCTTCCACATTTTCATCTGAAAAATTCTACCATTGCAAAATGGAGAAAGGTTTGTAAGAAGCCAAGAGAATTATGTGATCCAGCTGTGAAAAAGCCATATACAGAGAACCTATAACAATCCAGTTATAAAGTGAACTACATCTCTCTCAGTTAACCTGCATGACTTGATATTGGCATATCACACAAGAGCTGTGCCAACATTTTGATCAGAAATAATTTATAACACTCATAGCTGCTCTAATATGAGATATTAAAGGTTCAAAACCTCTCAAGAGTGTTCCAGAATTCCTGTACTTGTAAAAATAGCTGATGTATTAAAGATGCTTCTGAAAACACAACCAACCACAAGTACTACTAATGTCAAGTCTACCAACCAATTCAGATAATTTAGACAGCTCTAAGGTAGGTCTGATAAAAAACCATATTGACTCCAATTTCACTGAGCTAACAGCAAAATTTTAATGGGTTACATCCTATCAACTGTGAATAGAAACTTCCTTTAATTAAATGCAGCATCACAAGTGCCTTCTAATTTTAGTTAATACAGAGAATACTTTAGATGACTCATGATTATTTAACCTCACACTGCATAAAGAGAATAACTGTCCACAACAAACTCTGAGCCTTGAGACAATAAGTATTTTAGGGTATTGAAATACTGTAGGTGCATATATAAACTAATTATGAGCTCTCAGACTTTTTACATCACCTCCTCCCCTTGTTATGCCTGGGATCTCTGGTCATTCCATATTCTCCCACACATACCGAATTATCTCAAACTGTGGACGCAGAAAGATGAGGGGAAAAAAAGAATTGGAGGGTTCAAGTACTTTTTACCCCACAGTACTAAAAATATAGGACATACTGCACAGCTCCAGCTTCTGGAGAAGGCAAAGAGAAAAGGAGGACAGTGAATAAATAATCCAGCTATTAACCACTTGCTGGAGGTGCAGAAGTTAACAGAGCAAGCAAACATAGTCACATCTGGTACCATCTGATCCCTTCTAAGGCATGGTCCTGGCAACTGTAATGTCTCCCAAACCAGAACCTAAGTGAGGGACCCTGTACAGTTCCAGTACTGAGAAAGAAGCCAGGAAGTCCAGCCAGTGATATTCACTCTTTCCCCAAACTGAAAAAAACAAACACCAGCAGGGTTTTGAACTCTGGGCAACAAACCAGTCAGCAGCTGGGGCTGCACACTTCATCACTCTGCAAGACGCTTTTCTCCCTGCTTAGCTGATAGAGGAACAGGATTTATGTGAGGCTTCTTGCCCAGTTTCAGAACTAGCACAAAAGTAATTCATTACCCTTAAACTTATGGCATATATATTTGAAAAACATAGTTTGAAACCCTTGCTAATATGGAAATTTTATGCATGTAAGCACAGAGAATAGAAATCTATATCTTTGTTACTTTCCAATTCTGTTTAAAAATATGTTTCCTGTCTTCAAGGCTTAACATTATCTTCCAAACCACAAAGAAACATGATGCTGCCTTCTGGATTTTGTAGGCAATTTCAGTGCCTTCCAATGCTGCAGTTTTCCATGAGCTGAGTGGGTTTCTGCCTCAGCATTTTAGCTTGGACTAGGAGGCTGCTCTTGAAGCAAATCTCCCAATCATTGACTCTTACTGTGCTTTGGGTTGCATAAATAAGCAAACTGGATTTAATTTAGGATAAGATTAAAACTTAAGATGCACAAGGAGCACTACTGGACTAGTCTAACTATGGAAAAAGAGTACAGATGTTCAGCCTGAGCACCAATACTGCCCTTCACACTGTTCCTGTTTACTGTGCTGTTTGCTAATGAACCTCACGACTATTAATCCAAAATTTCTAGCTAACCTGAATCCTGACAAGACAGGTAAGGCTATACCTAAACTAACCATTCAAAGCTGGACTCGCTTGAGCACTGTATGAAATACACATAAACAAACTGATGAATATTTATAAATATTGTGATAGATCACAGTGACTTATTAGAGTCACCAGGAGCTCTGCAGCATCTGTCCTGGGCTAACACTCCACTCCACTTGCTGTGAGAAAATTGTTCCCTTTATTCTGCTGATAATCAGGACAGCAATGAAGAGCAGCAGAGATGAACTGTGGAGGCTGACTGGTAATATGACTTTATGACTTTCCACATTAAAAAGCCGATTCCCTGAATGCATTTCATAATCGTATTTGTCTAGGTAGTGATTTTAACAGCAGGGAAAAAATAAAATAAAATAGACAACCACAAAACCAATTTCTTAAATCTACAAAGAGAGGTGAAAATATGTACTTCTGTAGCAATTTCAAGCCTATGCAGATCTTTTTCACAGTCAGAGGTCTGTCCTAGTGGCTTCAAGTTTAGAAATACACTTCAAGCTAACAGGGAAGAAACAGCACTTAACAGAGCTGTAGTTTGTTATTTCGCCAGCATCATGTATATAGTGGGAAAGGAGGATTAGAATTAAGACTTTTACTGGGGGAAGACTGACGTTTTCCTCACCTCATATTAGTCTCTGGGCAGTAGCAGAGTCTTTCTGCCACAAAATAGAAACTTCTCTAAGTTCCATATCTATTTGGGATCAATTAACAGTAATGAAAGGAAGAACTTACTTCCATACCCCTCATCTGTCTGAAACTTTAGTTGTACCACAAACTTTTGTTCCATTCCTCATTACCTTCCAACATTAGGTGTGTTCATGAGTTATCTCTGAAAACACAAACACCTAAAAAATACATGAAGTAACCACACGAGGCATCCTTCTGCTCTGTACTTTATTTTCCTCAACAACGTTTTGTTCCTCTTTCATTGTGCTGCAATACATGGACCCTCTACATATTATATTCAAAAGTTGGTATGACAGGTAAGAATTTCAAGTCCTACTGCTGGAAGACGTGAATAAAAGCAAGAATATCAGTTTTGTATCCATGTATGACCCATGTGCCATTTCTATACAGTTATCTTTAAAAGTGTTTTAACTCATTATCCTTACGTAACTGCCAGAAAATGCTGACTGGTATTAGCTGTGGTTGTAATTTACATGCATTCATCTCCTGAAAACAACCATTTTAAAATGGTGTGGCCGTAATTCAGACAAATTCACACAAAAAAGTGATTTACACTAATTATACACACAGCCACAAGAACCATATTAATATTTTAAGTCCATTTAAATAACTGGAACAGGAAGAATGAAAAGTACAGCAATAATCTGGGGTTTTTTACAAATATTATTTTCACAGAAAGCTAAAGTGTCATTAATCAATGAAAGTAAAGAAATCACAGTAACTGGGCCATAGAAATCTCAATTTCCTTCTAGAACACTATGAAACAAACATTAGGCTAAAGGGCATTTTCAACTTCTCTCAAAAGAGGAGTGTGAAAAATACACTTGTAAAACACATGCTCCTAAACTGTAATTAATTTCCTACATTTAACGTAAGATTGCTTCCTAGAAAATTAATTCCAACAGAACTTGCTGTGTAACTATTGCATTCTACATCACTATTATGACTCTAGCAATAAGTTATCTTGGGTTTTTTTGCTTGCTTGGTTGTTTTAGGGCTTAGCTGGTTCTGAATTCATTTTTTGCTGTTGTTGTTTGGGGGTTTTCTAGTTTGTTTTGTTTTAAACTGGTTTTCCTGCATGGACTTAAATATGATCACATGAAAGTTGAGATGGATTTTGTTACTGTTTCTAATACATCTGTGACTATTTTTCCCCCCAGCAACATTAACAGATTAAGACACTTTTTTCATTAAATAAGTTTTCTAATGTAGGTCAAGGATTCTGTCTGTCTCTTTAGACATCTGAACCAACAAATATTTCCAAAATGCACCTAAAAAAACCTTACAACGTTTTCTACCACATGGAAAATAAGTTATTTCAATCTAAGTTTCTGAAATTAAGGAATTTGGTCAGTTAAAACACATTCCAAAGTTTATTTTTCTCTTGCAGGCTGGATTAACCTGCCAAAAAAAGCACTTTTCAGGGTTAAAATGTTCAACAAGTAGCAAAAGTATAGGTTTATTTCCCCTTGATTAAATGTTAACTACTAGTAGAAGAGATGACAGGGCCATTATCTGTCATCACTGACCAAAGCTGTTATCTTGGTGTCTTAGCAAACTTAAGGGACTTCTTAATTTTGTATCAAGCCCACTTTCCTTTCAGGAAGGCTGTCCAGAAAATTAAAAAAAAAAATTAATGCACACAGTAGGCTCATCAGCTTTCTCCAGTAAACTTAAAAGTTGATAATAACATCTGGACATTTACCTTAACCCCCTGAGAAGCTGGCTGAATGGAGAAGTAAGACACAAATTCAGGTGACCCTAGAAACCTCCAGCACTTTCCCGAGGAATTTTCCTAGGAAAAAAGGACTTCTCGTCCAATGACAGCAAATCATGTAACCTGCTGTTTACCAAAGGGTCACCTTCCACCTCTCTTATAACTACTTTTTACACACAATTATAATTAGTTTACCTGGAGAAAACCAGTCAATTACTTGTGATTGAGCAATTTCTGTAACAGTGGTTGCCCAGGTGCCTCATCAGTCACTCAAGATTTTGCTGTTCACACAGATTAGAAAGGTCAGATTCTGTAAATAATTCAAGTATGTGCAAGTCATAAGATCTGAGTTATCTGATAAAAATTACAGCTACAGTGATAATTTGTTTCAGACACTTCAGTTTCCAAATTAAACATGAAACGGCTCAAGCGCCTTGAAAGGAGATATGTCCTTTGTTTCTCTTTTTCAGTGGAATACTAATAATATAGCACTGTCTAGTACCTTGCAGAATAACTGAATAATTTTAATTTAAATTTTATTTGGACATAAAGACTTACTCTGCCCACAGGGCTCATTGGATGAGCAGCATAATCTGATGTCAGATTATAGTTACTTGCTTCACATATCATGCTTACTGGTCGCTCCTTCTTTTCTTCAGATGTCATTGCTGCAGCAGTCCTGAAAATAGAATATGTAATAGCACTCGAACATGCTGTGTGTGCAGACTGCTAATAAAAATCACTCCTAGATGTAGCCTAGTACCGCCTGTGTCCTACTTTTCCAGTTTGAAAGCAATTCACACTTCATTGCAAAGTTACCTGCGCTGTTTTAAACTCAGATCTATTAGAGATGAATTTTAAGGTGTTGCTCTAAAACAGGATTTCTCTATTAGTGTAAGGTGTTGGTGGGAGGGAAAAAGGTATGAGCATGAGATGGAAATGGGAAGAAATGCCCTCCAAAGGGCCCTTCTGGCTTTGCCCCATTGGTGAGAACATGCAGGTTCTGAAATTGCAGTTCTCATGGTTTTCACTCTCGCCACCGTACAATGTGTTTCAGCAATGGTGGTGAGCAGGACACCCAAAAACCAACCACAGGCAAAATCTTGAGGTCAGGTATGAATTCCATGCATGTCTTCTTGCATTGATGCTTTCTACAAAACTAACGCAGGGACAGCAAATCCAAGTAGTTATCCAATGATTCAGAAAGTGTCCCAATTGGCCAAAAACATAACCAGCTGAGGAGAAACTATCAGGGAAAACATTATAGATTAACAGCATGTGACTGTCCCAAGTGATCATAAAATTTATTGCTTTCTGGAAGTTTGTTTGATTATTATATAATACACAGGTTGTTTGCTAAACCTACAGAATAAGTGGCAAGTGGAAATTCACAAAGTGCATAAACACGGTGCATTTTTATCATACAATTAATTTGAGATATTGTTTCTGATCTTAAAAATTAGCATTAAATATTTAATACTACTTTCAAGTAATTTAATCAAGTAAAACCATATACAAGGTGATCTGACTTGGGAAAAATAAATAATGCAATTAGTAATCACTGAATCTTGCTTCAATATTAAGAGGTTTTAAAGCATATATTTTATGGAGTGAAACAGATGGCACTTACTGTTCATTCACAACAAAAATACAGTTGTCCTGCGATGGCTGTCCTGTTACTGGGTGTTTGCAGGTTACTTTTCGTTCATTATGACTGTGAAAGAGAGATAAAGAAAAGTATTAGGCAATGATGTTTTGATTTTCCAACTCAAATACGTAAATCCAGTACAACAAATATATCACTACGATGAAAACAATATTTTATTATGGCATATAACAGCATCTGTGTACATACACACAATGTGTATATGTGTATATATATACATATAAACTAATAAAAAGGATGAGAACAAGTTTTAAGGAATCTTCATTAATACCTTGGAAAGAGATGGGAAAAACTGGCACTGGGTTGGTAATGATTTTGAATTTTAAAAATTAGAGCCAGTAAAAGAGTGTAAAAGAGTTTATATACGAACATAGATTATTCCACTTCAGCTATGTCTTTGTGTGTTCATAAACAGGATTTCAGAATGACAAGGACAAGTTAAACCTGATACACACATAACTGCTCTGTAAGGACAAAATATCACTACTGTAAAGCAACTGTCTTCTATGTTAGAACATGAAGATACCAGTTTAATATTTGTGATACTACAGATAAATATCCAGTGATTGGAACAAGGTTGATGAATCACAATCACAGTTACACTTTTGCAGGTGACTTTTTAATTCAGAGTGTTGCGTTGCTGCAGTGATCCCAGGAGTACCTTCAAGTGTCAGGGAGCCTGACAGCCCAGAGCTTCACCCTCAGCAGCACAAAAACACTCACTCTGCAGTATCTCGTTCCCCTGAACTGCAGGTACTGCCAGACCACAGCGGCTCCCACAATGTGGAAGAAATTGCAAAAATTTAAGAACTATCAGCTGTGGTCATTCAAGAAAAAAATATCTGGACTTGAGTCCTCCAGCCTCTGAGGGGAAGGAATTTTCTGGTTCTGGGCTTCTCAGTTCAAGAAAGACAAGGAATTATTGCAGAGGGTTCAGCACTGGGCTACGGAGGTGATGACAGGACTTATGAAGAAAGGCTGGGAGAGATGGGCCTGTTCAGCCTGGAGAAAAGATGACTGAGAGGGGATATTATCAATGCATCCATGTATCTGAACGGCAGGTGTCAAGAAGATGGGGACAGGTTCTCTTCAGTGGTGCCCAGTGACAGGCACACACTGAAACACAGGGAGTTCCATTTGAATACGAAGAAAAACTTTCTTTACTGTGAGGGTGACAAAGCACTGGAACAGGCTGCCCAGAGAGGCTGTGGAGTCTCCTTCGGAAAGATTTTAAAACCTGCCTGGACATAATCCTGTGCAACCTGCTCTATGTGACCCTGATCTCCAGTGGTTTCTTCCAACCCCAAGCAATCTGTCATTCTGTCATTTACTGCCTACTAGATATGTCAATCAGCTGGTTGTTATAACTTGTGCCTGCTGCAGACGGGGGCTTTTCCACCCCCTCCATGCAAGCGGCAGGATCCCAACCCAGTTACAGCAGGAGCACACCTGAGAGCACGGAGCTGCCACCTGGCACAGCAACAAGGCTAGGGGAGACAAGGATGGCTGGATTGCAACAACTCCCTCTGACCCCTCCTGCCCCAAAATGTAGGAAAGAGAGCAGGGAAGGTACACTGACAAAATTTAAACCTGGTTCAGTGTTTAAAAAGCATATGAGCAGAAATTAGGCTAAGAAAAAAAGGCAGTGAGTATGTAATGTAGGTGTGTTATTTGGATATCATCCACCTATTTCAAAATAAACTCACCTCTTTAAATTTTAACATGTCAAAAAGTATTTATAAACAAAAAAGTATACAATGCAAACCCACCAGTATCTGAAATCAGCACTGTAAATCATGGAAAAAGTAATTCTATTTGACAGCATTTACTTTTGTAACGAATACATGGCGATAGTGTTTCTCATGTGCCTTTCTTATCAGAAGTTCAGCTCTTAAAAATATTCTTGGACAGAGAATGAATCTGGACCAAAAAAAAGTGCTTTAGTTGTAAGACAGCAGAAGTGGTGCAGAACAACAAAACCTTTAAATGGTACTTTAGCCCTAGCACGTACTTCTTTTATTGTCTATTCATTTAACCATCTTGGCTTTCACAATTATGAAGCACAGTCATCTCACAAATGTTATGCTCTCTACCTTTCCTGCTTCTTAAAACAATCTCAACAAGACTATTTACATTCCACACTTTAAGAAAAAGCTCCTTTGGATCATAACATTTTGCAATTATGGACCATTATTAATTAAAAATTGCCTTCAAACCAAAGCCTAATAAAAAATTCACAAGACTTTCATGGTGAATGAACGGATAAATCTAGATAAACGCAGAGTGCAAGATTATAAAGATAGCCCAATTCTTTGCACTTTCTCTACTGGGATTTTAAAAACCCACTAATACCTAAATGGACAGAATGTGTTACAGACCTTAACTAATGAGCTAGCAAATGCTGGTACTTTATCTTTGTACTAAATTCAGCAGAATTCTAAGTTTAGCTTCTAAAGAAGCTGCTGTTGCAGAAATGTATCAATTACAATGAGGGGACAGGAAAGAGTTGATACGAGGACATTCTGTGCTATTCCTAATTGCCGTGGTCATACAATGCCTTTCGAGCAAAAAATGACCCAGATTGAAGAGAATTCAATTTCAAAACCCTCCGGAGGAAATATCCCGTGTTGTTGTACTTTGCTGTTGTTCCTTTTTTTCTTCACTTCCAAAAACCTTTCTTTTTGTTCCCTCTGACATTTCAGAAACTCTTACACGAAATTGAAAAAAAGCACAAAAAAACCCCATGGAGGAGCCTGTGCTCCCCAAGCTTTGCCAAAATGTTGCTGTCTTGTTCACAATTAAACCTTGGCAGAGGGCTATCAGCTGACATCCAGAAATGTAGAAATAAGTGGATCAGGACTTCTGCTCAGGGACCACCAATACTCGGGATTGCTAGAGAGGAGACACATCCCATGTTTTGTGCGAGTGTACCTGGCTCACACTGACACAGGAAGAGCCCACATTCCACGACTGTACAGGAGAGGCCAAATAAAACCAGGAATGAAAGCAGGGAGGGGGCGGAAAACTAGAGTGAGAGGGGAGGAAGCACTGACACAAACCTGCTCAAGAATATTTTGTTTCAGGTTTGAGTCACATATCAAGTTGGTATTCCAAAAACATCAGAATGTTCTTGGACAAAATACTGTTTTCCTTACTACTCACAATGATGTTGAGATGTATAGGGGGGTAGGTGACATTACATAAAAAAGGTAAAAAAATTTATCACAGACACGATATGCAGTACCTTCCTTCTAGACCTGTTCAGTCAGTTCCTCCAAAAAAGTCAATGCAAAGGAAAAACAACCTGTTCTTTCTCTTCAGCTCAGATGCAAGTGGAATCTCATGAGTGAACGCTGGAAATTCAGCTTGTGCAACTAAGTGTGATGACTGTAAATATGTCTAACTGGATGAATAGAGTTTAAATACTTCCATTTGAAAACTTTTTCATTACTCATCTAATTATGGCATTTTTGGCAGTAATTTAGCTGGTATTTTGACAAGACTCCTCAAAATACTTTCGCAAGGTGCAGAGAAGCTTGATAATTATTGTCATAACCCTCCCACATAACAGTAGGTTAAGGCATTTGTTTTAAACTCCATCCTGCAGAGTGCAGAGAGTTTTATTAGAACCAAGCTACAATTTGATATTCACAATCTTCAACATCCAATTTAGACAGTAGTTCAGTCATCTATAAATTTCTGGGTCCATACACACACTTAGAATTTCACACTGCACTATAATAACATATATCTTGTCGATAAATCTCAGGGGAAATAAAGCAATAAACTGGATTTTTTTCCTGAGAACTCTAATTTCAATTTTAGACAAACTCCAGTGTGTAACTCAGAGTTTCAACTCCGCATATTTACGTGTCTGTACATTTATTACGTGAAAAGAGAGTGATTCACTTTGACACAGGCAGCTAGAAGCCAGTGTGTTACTTTTTACTTATTCAGAGATACAGCCTCCAAAAGGTATATGGAAACAACACTCCTCTTCCTTCAGTCTCCAAATTTTTCCTACCAGCATGTTTGGAGAACAGAGGATAACTACACATACACTCTGCTACACTCATACAGAGGGACATAACTGATCCTTACTATTTCAGGATCCATACTGATGGCATGATAAACACTAGAGACAAAGACAGGAAAAAATTCCCTGTGTATTTCATTACTATTCATCAGCATATTCTCCAGACTTGGTATGTGGCACAAACTATTCCTCATTAATAATTGCTACCAGGATGTGTCAGGCTTCAGAAATCAACACAGACTAAGATGACATGAGATAAGAACTCACTGCAAAATAAAGCATGTATCAAGATATGTTCTTCCATGTACCAAGATAACACTGTTCTTGATTCCAGTACTGGCTTGATACCTGTGACAGTATCAAAACCAAACTAAACCAAACCAACAATAAATAAATAAGAAAATCCACAATAAAACCCTAACCACACCAAAACAGCTTCACACAGGGACATTTTTAGCTATCTCAGTGCAAGACACCAACTTAACATGCACCTACTTTACTTGACCTCTTTTCTCGAGAGTTTTCAAACTTCTGCTTCCCAATCCTTTCCTCTGAAAACTGTAAGCTTTGGCATCAATTTAGCACATAGCTTAGTTTTGGCATATGGACAAGCCCTCAGAGAAAAAAAGGATTTATCTTGTTCAGGTTAGAATTTGACAGTAACCTTGAATTTGACTTATGTTATTTGCCTTCTTATCGACTCTTTCTCCTTTCCATTACTTGAGCCCCTAATCTCTTTAGAAGACAGGATTATTTGACTTATTTTCTTGACCTGTTCAAAAAACCTTGTTGTGTAGTTTTAATCTACTCACTAAATGTACAGTCAACAGCAATCTTTTTGTTGGCTTAATATGATCCAAAGGCTACTTAAAAAAAAAAAGCCCTTAAATATATCATTCAGAGATATTATTCCATTTGTAAGTAGCAACTGAGTGCATCATTCCAGGAGCAGCACTTGCCAACAGAAGTCCTACACAAGCAGGTTTCTTTGTTTTCATTCTCTCTTGTGTTTACAGGACTGCTGACCCAAAATGCTGCGCACCAGTATTTTGTTCTAACATACATCACCTCAAAAAGTCAGCAAAATCCAAATTCTGACCAGTGTTGCTATCATCTTGACATATTGCATAGGAAATAGATAATTGCAGTTGGAATTGAAAAAAGAGAGATAAATACACAATCCAGTTGCACAGGATGATACAAGTCAATTAGAAATGAAGGGTTAGACCATCTTTCCTCTGAACAGAGCAGTTCACTCAGAAGCGGCAACAAAGATCAAAGTACCAGGGAGGGGACAGTTGGTTTGGGGTCTCTCCACTGTATAATTTGGTTGAGCTCCCTGTCAAAAAAAAAAAAAAAAAAAGAGCTGGGCCAGAACTCCCAAAGACACATCTGGTTTTCTCCCACTAGAATTAAAACTAGATGCCACTTCAAAGCTCCTCTCATGCCCTTTCTTTGTGGCCTTTATTTATGTGTCCCTAAATGCTAAAACCTTCTCATTTGCTCATTCTCAATATGGCCATCAAAGCAAAGGCTGAATACAAACAAAATCATAAACCAGGACAAAACTTTTAACAAGCTTCCCATACCTTTAATTTGAAAACACTGTTCCTTTTGACAAATGAACACTGAAGAACACATTTCAGAAGAATGCCACACCAAATATTTGCTTCCTAACATTTATTCTACACCTTAGATAAGATTTACAGGTTGATAATCTAATCTCTATTATGGAAATACATCACAAATATACTCAGAGATGTTTCTTATGAGAAGCAGTTTCATGCATTTGTCATATTTGCTTAATGAAAAAATACTTTAAAAGATTACAGATAAGGCAAAAGGACCAAAATTACCTGAGCAATCAAGTCATCCTCTCTATATTAATGCTAAATTTTTGTACTGATATATAAAGGTAAGGCTCAACTGGAAATAAACATAAGACAAGTCTAGGCCAGCCTTATTCTGCTTTTGTGAAGCCCTTCATTCCTCAACTGGGCAAGGGGGGTGGAGAGGGAATCAAATCAGCAATTTTTATCATGTCTGCTTGCTTTCTAGCATAAGAAATTGAAATAAATGCAGCCACCTAGAGTTATCTAACAAAGAGTTGCCTGAATTTGGAAGAAATTTAAGTAAATGCAGTCCCTACACAACTGTTAGCAAGGATGTGGTCTGTGGCTGTACTAACTCTTCTATTTTACTAAATCTGCAATGCCACACTGTACAGTAAACAGCAAATGCAAGCACTTTTTTGCCAGTGCTATCATACCCTAGAATTACGAGCCTTTTTTCAATTAAGCTTTTTAAACAGCAAGTTTGGAAACCAAACTGCATTGGCTCCACCACAAAACATCTGAGTTTGGTAACTTAACATCAGGGAGTCCGAAAAAAAGAGGGTATAAAGAGACAGCCAGTTGCAAAGTGCTGACAGACCTGTAACACATCACATGTGCTGCTAAGAACAAAGTGTTTCTAACCCTGTGTGTGTGCACACGCCTGGGAAGGTGCAGATGAAATTCTACAAATTTTCTTGGCAGACAACGTAACACCTCAACTGTGGTTGCTGCTGCCACCATTTTCCTGGTCTACTCTATTTTTTCAGGCAACATGTCAATTCTGTAAGACTTTCCTTTTGAGCCCTCTTTAGTTACAGTTATAGTAATTTTGGTATCTTTGCTGCTGCTGCAATGAAAAAGCACCTGGACATTTCTGTACAACTCACTGTACTCCAGCTTTTAATTTATTATTATCCAAAAGATTAAGCAGTATTGGCCCAAAACTATAAACCTTCCTTTCAATGGGACCATTGTAAACCCACATTTATATTCCAATGAAAATATTAATGCAAAAAATAAAGCTTTTTCTCCCTTGAGCAGATATGATTAATATGCTCTCATGACATATTTCCAATGTAAAACTAAGTTTATGTAAGCAAGGTCAAATACTTAAAAACTCTTTCAAAATGCTAGGATGAAATACTTGCTAAAATAGCATATTCTGTATTACAGATTAAGAAGCTTTTAGTAAGAGACTGTTTTATCTAATCAAACACTCTATTGTCAGAAAAAGTTACTATTTTCCGGTTTCCCAAAACTTTGTGGGAGGTGTCCTTCACTCTGCAGGTAACATACTTGGGAATTTATACAATACTGAGACTCAGTAAAGGCCCCAAAAGCCAGACACCTTTAACTAGAAGTGTGGTAATTTGTGAAATGTACCTGTCATGTGTCATCAATTTATGTAACACTTCATTACACACATTGTAAGCCCCAGGCACAGGGTCTAATGATAATAGCACTGCAGATGAAGAAAATTTTCAATTCTGTAAGTATTACTCTGCAGTAAAAATGACCAACACATTGTTTGCTATTTGAGGCACATTTAAGAGAATAGTGAGATGCGTATTAGAAGGCAGAACTATCTGTAAGCCTCAGACTAGATAGCTGAAATCCAGGCATCCCTTAATGGTTAACTACCTGGAAAGCTTCCAAAGACTAGAGCAACATAACAGCTCTGAAGTGAAAACCCACAATATTTTTCTAAAGAGGAAGGGGATTTGGAACAGCATGGCTCAGCAGGTGGACCTTAAGCACCACTGGATTTTCCAGTCTGACTGCTACTGCAGCTTACTGCTTGATCAGGAAGGTTGTACCAGACAACCCACTGTGGTCCATTCCAACCTGACCCACTCTGTGATTCTGTGAAGGCTGACAGCAGGTGCCTGATCAGCTAATGCTGAAGAGAATGTCACTTCACTGATGCAAGAGGGACACTGCAGCCTCTTCTGAAGAGGTGGAGAGGACAGAAGTAGTAAAAGCTAACTTGTAAAGAGGGCAAAAAGCCACATTCAATTAAAAAAAAAAATAAAGCTGTTCTAATATAAAGAGGAAGTTCTTTTTGCTGGTGGAGTTAGACCACTCAGATTATTACACTAATAAATTGGTATATTTCACTAAGATAAGTTAATTAAAACCTACTAATTCACATTTGTTTACACATACTATATTACAGGTTTTCAGAATAAGAAATAAACCTGACTTGAATTTACAAGGGACAAATGAACTCTGGCTACATGATCACAGTCGTACCACACTACCAGGAGCAATTCATCACACCAAGTAAATTAGAGAGAATTCAGTTGTCTTAAGTCACCCTCCATAACTATAAGCATCAAATTCAATAAAAACTCTTAGCAAATGCTTTCATAGCTACATACCAACTTTTAATGTTTTCAAAGCTCACTAGATAGAAAATTATCTCACCCACATATCTCTAAGCTCAGTTATGCAAGCCTTGGCCTTCATGATTTATTAGAAGCATAAGTGAAACGAACAGTTGAGCCAGTGTTAGAAGTAGGAACTCAAAAGGCAATTTTGACTTATGGTTCCATTTCACTGGATGAAATTTAGAGACGTTTTACCTTGTAAAAGCTACTTCAATAACAGTTGCTCTTTCCCATTTTAGCCTTTTTGTTTCAAAACAGAATTATTGAAAAACATGTTAAAGATTCCTACAAGAAAAGTGAATGTCGACAATTTAAGCCGTTTAATACCTTCATATGTGTATGTATATTTTAAAATACATTAATATAAGCCCTATGCAAAAAGCAAATCTTTCTGTCAAGAAGTATTCCCAGGAATACAAACTTGTCTCTGCAAGTCCACATGGTTTAAAGAACTCAAGATGTCTCCAGTTAGTACACCCTGAGAAAAGCTGCTCTGCCATGTCTTAACTTCCACTTGGCTTGGACAACCTGCATCCCTGTCACTTCTCTCCAGCACTGACAACTTTGACTCTCCTGTCACTCAGTCCAGGCCCTTCTCCACTTAAAGTTCAAAAGGGATCAATGGATTTGGTAATCAGAGGATACAGAAAAACGAAAAAACTTTCGGTTTCATTTGGAAACAGTTGTGCATTTGGTAACGAGAACAATAAATCCTACCAGCACTTGCTCATCTCAGTTCTTTCAACCAGTTTGAAGCATTGTCTGATACAAAGTGTTTCAGAAGACCCAGCAATTCCCCTTCATAAGATCTATTAGTTAGCAAATTGCTATGACTGTCCCCTATTTATACCACTCTTATTAATGATCTGTTTTGCCCCCTACACATTATGTATTGATCTTTTTTAATCCCAGTTTTCATTATATTGTGTGGGATTTGGGTGTTGGGCTTGGGTTTTTTGCTTAAGGAGTAGACAAAAGAATGTATGTCCATCATCTACTGCATGACTCTTCCATTTTCAGTATTTAGCAGTCTAAAGCCTTGTCTCTTCCTCTCCTCTCTCCCAGTTAACAAATCAGAGAGTCACAAAATGATTAACTGTGGATGTAGTTCCTTCCTCAACTTCACTCTTTTTGTGTAACGATTTCAATTCTTTCACCATCATGTCTTCTTCCTACCTTCCACTCTTCTCTAATAGTCCACAATTACATGCTAGTGAAATAACCCCAATTTTGTGCATTCTAGCAAAGCTCAGATCCCCTTGATGGTCTCCTTTAATCTCAGCTGTCAACTACCTTCACTCAACACTGCTTGCTTGTTAAAAGATATGAGTTGTCTAGTATTTTTTTTACTCTTGTATAATATAACTCAGAACCTTGTTTAGTTTAGTCTCAAACTATCTGCACCAGTGACAGCCTTTAAAGAATGATTGCAGAAGTTACAGCACAGCTGTTCAATAAACTCCTGCTACGGAACTGCAAAAAGTAAAGCTCCTTAATTTATTGAATTACAAATTCAATATATATATATAAATAGTAAACCCCCCATAATTTCAGTGAATTACTACCTCAAATTCAACAGTAGAGTTTCAAGAAGCATTTGGTAAAACCACACTGTGTTGCTTTAAGAATCCAGATAAGCACATCAGGATCAAAATCTGATATTCATTAACTGAAGTAGTTCCATACCTTATTTATCTTAAAAGTCTTCTCCCTTCGGTGAGATTTCTACAGATATTTTTCCCTTATCATTACTCTGGTTTGTTTGTTTGTTTTGTGTACATTTGTTTTGGGTTTTTTTTGTTTGTTTTTAAGATTATGTGAATCACATCTGTCTATGGAGCAAATCCATTATGCATCTTAGCCAAGGTTACACAGAAACGTAACAACATTAAACTGTCTTCAGATAGCTACATGACTTCCACGATTCCTTGATCACTTATCCAATACCTGGGAGTTGCCACAGTTACACAATTACATCTCTAGTACAAAGCCATTTTTATTAAATAAAACCACATTTCTATTAACAAGCTAGTAAAACTTTTAAAAGAAAGCCAAGTTTATCAAGCACTCATATCAGTAAATACTAGGTCATAACTAAACACCTCCTAAGTGTGCTGAGATAAGAAAACTGTCTAGGAAGTTTCTTGCAAATAGCAAACATTCATCTGGGAAATGATTAGAAATCTTCCTTTTAAAAATCTGACAGAAGCAAGCAGCTCAAATGTTGGTGCATCCACTTGTGTATCAGTTTTAATTGTGGTACTGATTCAGATACATCCTATATTTCAAGCTGTCTCTCACAATGGATCCTATTTTGCAAGAAATAAGGGCAGCGATTGAAATTTATTAAAATAATTATTTTATAAATGAACAGTCATCGCTAAGGCTTTAATCACTGGCCTTCTTAAAGCCATTGTGAGGATTTAATTGAATAATCTTGGTGGTCCACTGATAGAGCATATGCAAATATGTGCACCAGACCCCAGAGGATAATTAATTGAAGCTTACACCATGTGTGGGCCTGCATTCATCTCAGACAAAGGAGTACAAACTCTATTAAAAATATTCATTGCTTATGACGTAAAGTTCAAGTACAGAGACACATGGGGTATAAAGTGTGGCACTGAACTGGAACACTGAACGTGTCAGCTGTCATCTCCAAGGTCCGAGGGCGCAGCTGAGCCCTGCTCAGCTTTCTCGTTTCCCTCAGCCCATTTGGGTACAGCTTCAGGAGCTGATCATTTCAGAAAAATAATAATATCATTGCCTTAGAAGAACAGCAGCAAGTGGTTTTAGAAGACTCCAAAAGACTGAAATGCTACCAACAAATAAAATTGGGTTGGGATTTGTCTGACATCACAGGTAGATGAGAAATTATCTCAGGATTTCTCTGCATACTCACAACCTTTAAAAATTACCTACTTTGTTTTCTTCAAACATTCACACCTAATGTTCGTTTTGCTTATATCTGACTTTGCTTATATATGTCTTCCAATCCTGGTGGAGATATATTTTAATCTAGAGTTGTAGAACCCAATCAGGCTTGTGGGGAAACCTTAGTAACTGATCTAACTGCAAAGAGGCCAAATTTCCCCTCTTCTATTTGGTTTTAAATTCATTATTCCCTACTATTCATCTTATTAGCTTCAAGTATTTATAAAAATTAGGCAGGTCTCAAGACTCCAGCAAACACTGCTTTTCAGAAAAAAACACAATTGTATTACCCACAAAAAAATACCACAGAGCATCACACTTTGACGTGGTGCTAATTCCTCTCACAACTTCATCTTAAACGTCCACACAAGTCCTTATCCAGGCGGGAATGCCAGCCCAGATGGGCCCACAGCGATGGCTCATTGCTGCTGTACTGAGTTTAACTCTGATTGAGAGAGTTAAGTGGCTGTCTACACCTAATTGTTGGTGCTAAGAATACCTGCCAGTAATTAGCAAAACCAGCCCTTTGCAGCATTGAATCCATCCTTCCATGCTGTTTATTAAACTGCAGCATTAATTCCTTGCTTTGATACATATGATCAAAAAGCAATGGAAATTCAGTTTTATGCAACAAGAAAAGGGCTGAGAAATATGCCATGGAAACAGGCAGAGCCAAATTACAGGTGGAAACTAGAGACTGCTGCCCTCCCCCTGTTACCAGGCACAAAATGGAACAGTGGGAGCATTTATCCAGTTGTATCCTGGGCTGCATCCAGAGCAGTGTGGGTAGCAAGGTGAGAGAGGGGATTCTGCCCCTCTGCTCTGCTCTGGTGAGACCCCACCTGCAGTGCTGCACCCAGCCCTGGGGTCCCAGCACAGCAAGGACATGGACCTGTTGGAGCAAGTCCAAAGGAGGCCACCAAGTTGATCAGAGGAATGGAGCAACTCTGCTGTGAGGAAAGGCTGAGAGAATTGAGACTGTTCAGCCGTGAAGAGAGAAGGCCCCAGGGTGACCTAATTGCAGCTGAAGGGAGCCTAAAAAAACATGGAGAGAGACTATTTACAAGCACCTGCAGTAACAGGACAAAGAGGAATGGCTTCAAGCTGAAAGAGAGCAGGTTTAGATTAGATATATAGAAGAAATTCTTTATTGTGAACCTGCTGAGGCACTGGGACAGGTTGCCCAGAGAAGTTGTGGATGCCCCATTCCTGGAAATGNNNCGGGGCCAAGCGAGCTTGGACAGTGGCAGCGAGGTCCTCAGGACGTAGGTGGATCGCCTTACAGGGCTAACGGGCTCCACCTGCCCGGGGAGTGTCCCCGACCGGGAATCGAACCCGGGCCTCGGCAGTTACAGTGCCGTGTCCTTAACCACTAGACCACCAGGGGCTCCCAACAGGTGATTAGTCAGACTAGTATAAACATACATCCTACCCTGAAACCCCAAATAACAAACCCTCTTTTAAACCCTCTTTTAATTTGCTTTCTCTTAAATCTTATTATACACATCATCACAACTGGTAGGACCCCCGATNCAAATAACAAACCCTCTTTTAAACTCTCTTTTAATTTGCTTTCATCACAACTGGCAGGACCCCCAACACTGGAATATCTTTCTGTTAGTTCAAAATACACAAAGAAAAGTTAATACCATTACGGTAGTGTTAACCAAATGTTGTTGTCTAATACTTAAGATTCTTAATCGTGTAGAATTTTTTTACATCATTCAAACATCTTCCCCAAAATTATCTCAAGAACACCGACTTAGTTAAAAAAAGTATACCAAAACCGAAAAAGATGTTAAAAGGATACTGCCATATAAAGATTATTCACAGTAAAAGCTAATGCAAGAAAATCCATTGATTTTTAGAACCAGCCTACCTAAGAAATAGCAAAAAAAAAAATCAACTTGAATACAAGATTAAATATTTTGTTTACGTAATGTTTTACCTACTTTTTCCCATCTCAATGCCACGTTTCTTATAAAATAGATAAAACCCACAATTTAGACAGGCTGCTGAAGAGGCAGTGACAATTCACGACAACTTCAGCAACACCATTAGTCATTTATTAGGTACGTGGAACAGATGAAGAGTAACACTTTCTCTCTAATTAAAGCAATTTGGCCTTTTTAAATAAACAAAGAGTTTTGCATAATTGGTAAACAAAAATTATTTAAAGTGTTATCTTTTAGGAAATGACTACATCACACTGAAGAAAAGATCTGCCTTTTAGAACATGCTTCATGCATACAGTCAGGTATTTTAAAAGGTGAATTGGCCAAAATAAGTACCACAAGAACAAGGTCATTTAGGGAGCTGGATATATTATTATTTTATTTACTTCTTGAAATTTTAGTACCCCATCTCATCAAGAGTTTACATCTACCACCCACTGCTTCTGTGCAGACTGTCAATCACTTTGATGCCTGCTGGTCTCATCTTATCAAACCATTGGCTCTAGAAAGTTTAGAAATTTTCGTTTGACAAAAGTATTTCTTGGCTTCCTCCCCTTATATTTTCACATCTTCGGTTTCAACACCTACACAGATTGTTCTGCATTATCCTTTTACCTCATAAATGCAAAGGAACAACTGCAGTTTATTTACAAAATGAACTGTCAGCACATTTGACAGCTATGCAGGAAACATATCCAGCAAAAAGAAACATAATTCAGTAGTCCCTTAGTTTTACATCCTGACTCTCACAACTGTATCCTTATCCCACAATCCAATAGAAATAATTTTTATTAAAGGCTATTGCTGACCCAGCAACACATTCCACTCCAGAAAATGGCACACCAGGTTGTCTCTTCCAAGGTTAAACCACAGGTTAACTGCAGCAGTAGGAAAAGCTACAGAAAAACACCCCCTACTGAACAGACACAATGCCTCCGATGACCTTGCCAGCATTTTCTTGCATTAAATTCATACCTCAGCGAGAACCAGAATCTGGGAGCTGTTTTCTTTCACAGGTGGCTTTTTCAAGCTGTTGGGAAGCTCCAAGCTGCTGGAATTATGGCGTGCCATTCGAAGTTTACACGCAAGCCATCTTTGGCCAGCTCTGGGAGGCTGCTCTCTCACATACTGAGAAATAAAATCTTAACAGCATCGGTGACAACTTCTTGAGCTTTAATCCCAACAGCTGAATTTTCTGATGTGAAGGACACACACTCACACACCTCCCAGAGACCACTGAAATGAACATAATGCAAGGACAGCTGTAACACCAAGTATTTTGATGCTATACACAAAATATAGCCCACAACGTGCAACTGGGACAGAGGCAGCACAGGCTTCAGGTTCAGTGCCACATACTTGTTGCACTGGAATTCCGTATGTCTGCCCCCCACAAAAGCAACTGAGACTGCTGTCACCACCTGAGCAGGCTGGCTCTGAGCAGGTCTACCTTCTTCTGCTTAAAGCCAGGACTTGGAGCTAAACTCACAATTGCTTTGAGAAAATGGCCAACTGCACCAGAATGACCAGCCCACTCCACCCTTTGCTCCTGTGCTGGAACCAGGGCTCAGGCAGCCAGAGATTGATCCAGTTCACACAACTTGAAAATGAACTGTTTTCCACGGCACTGACCTTCCTGCACAGGGTGCAGCCAGGGGAGAGGGAACCAGCTTTTTTGACAACAGCTGGCTATTGCTTTGGTGTAACTACATCTTCAGCCTCAAGCTGGCAAAAGTGATGTTTTTAGTATCAGAGCAGTTCATCTATACTAGACATTTCTAAGGGTGTAACTCTATGGTAATGAAAAAACATCCTGATCAAGACTGATTTCATTAAGAAACACTTTATGTAAAAGTGCCAGATCAGTTTGTTTCATCTGTATCAGAGCAAGAGGTCAGAGACAGAGGGACACTTGGGTGACAGACATCACACTCAATGTCAGTCACTTCAAATAATTTTTAAAGGGCAAAGAAAATCCAATACCACCCTCTGTACTGGGTATCTGTTATCGACTTCTTCGGAAACTTTGATGTCCAAGTTTTTTTGTGTTGAATCTGCTTTGGAAACAATTCTAAAGGACTAGTAAAATCATATCCAAACAAGTGAAATTAACTGCAGTTTACCATAGGGAGTATTACTCATTTCTCCTCTTACCAACAGAAAACATGAACATAAGGAAGAGATTTGCAAGGCAGGGAATATGCATATGAAACCCAGAAGTGCAAACTCCTTCCCTAATTTTTTTTCCTTTCTGGATTACACATTGTATCAAAAAAAAAAAATAAAAATTTAGGCTACATTTCAAGAATATAAAACAGAGGATTTATAAAGAAATATACTTTTACTGTATCTGTTACCTTACAGACTGTTTGCAGAACCAGCAATTCTAGGGATATTCCAGATCTATAAAGTAACTATGCTATGCAAAATTTTTACAGCTCTCCAGCTACTCAATACAGTTCTACATGTTATGTACCTTCTGACCTTAAATTGTTTCACAATGGTTTCATTCTGGTATTCCCAATTTTCTAGCATTTTCTATGGGTATCCAACCTCTATATGGGTTTACTCCCTTTCCTAGCTACAAATTGTGGCAAGTTCTGAAATGTGTTTATGGCCAGCAGGTTTATAGTAGCACAATTCTTTATCACTGGTATAAAAGAGGGAAAAAAACCAACGCCCTGAGTGTGGCACTAAAAAGACCCCTGGTTGTTCCTGGCTGAAAATACCAATATTTATTTGTTTGTTTGCTTTAGGTCCAGATTCCTGGTGCCCACTAAAGTTCCAGGCACCATGTAGCTCACAGAACAGTTATCACAGACCAACTCTTAACTCTTTATCAGACTTTTATTTGTGCTTGCCTGCTCTGATCAGCGTGGCAATGAAATCTGTAACACAGGCTATTGCCTAGAGCTGTATTTACAACAATGCTACTCTTTAATGGTAGACATTACAATAAAAAAGTCATTTGAAGACAGCCTTTGAAGCTGTTAGTGAATATTAATACTCCTCTTATCCCCTTTGAATCTCATAAAGCAAAGAATTTTAACAGTGGAAGGTTGGGTTAAAAAAAAGGAAGACAACATTTCACCACCAATTTCTCATTCTACATGAAAAATGGGGACTAAAGTCAGTTTTGCAAGTTGAAAACAAAGTGTCACTTGAATAACTTTTCCATGGACTATGAATGTAGGGAGTTTGGCTGTATTGTTGCCTTGGGCTGGGAAGTTTCCCAAAGTCTGCTGACTATATGATGTGCTAACACAACGTGCTCCTGATCCCTGGCCGAGGCAGCCAGGGAGTCTGGGGATGCTCTGCCAATGACAAGTCAGCAAAACCAGCTTGCCACGTTCTCCTCCCTCCCCAAGCCCTTTTCCTGGTGATAATTAATAAACCATCTAAGCCAAACAATCCAGACTACTTTATGCATTTTAAAGGAACAGAAAATGCACAAGTCGAAATATATATTGGTAGAACAACTTCAGATAAAATTTATTTTCTTTTTTACTTGGTGAGTTTCGACCCTGAAAATGAGTGGCATTGCTACATAACTAAGTTTTTAATGATTTAATGCCAAGCTAGAAGCTTGATCCCACAGTATGTATTTTACAGAAGTAAACATGGTCTTCACAAAATAAGTGTTTTCAGTGTTTTGCAAAAAAGAACATTCTAAAAGATGAAAACAGATCAATGTACAAGGCAAATCAAAATGTTAAGATCAAGCAATAAATCCATCAATTTCCCCAAAAGCAAGTGTGAACAAGCAGTAATGCCTGGCCATGAATGTTGTTCATACTTTTCCTCATTAGGCAGAAGGTATTTTGAGGTAAAGAATTTGTTGAATGCTCACTGCTCTAAACTACAATGCTCAGATGAAATGAGAAATTTGCCCCTTCCTCTTTCCACCCCTCAAAATAAACACCATACTTTAAGCTTTAGAAAATTTCTGGGAGAAATGGCAGATTTCACTCTTTTAATTAAGAAAATTTATTTCTGAAGCTGGATAAGGGAAAATACAGATCACACTGAATGTTCACACTCTGTGTTCCTTTAGGGATTGTATTATTCAGATAAAATAAAAGTTTCAATACTAGAAGGAACACAAGTAAGCCCCTTCCCCAATAAAACAGGCAGACTGATACAAATGGATCAGTTTAGAAACAAAGCCAGGAGTTTCTTTCAATCACGTGGCTTGGTGACAAAAAGCTTTAAATATATCAATATACTCCTCCTTCACCTTATATTAGGTAGCCACACATTTAAATAAAGAAATACTTTAAGGTTTCAATGATATCCTTTTCTCCTCTAAAAAACCTAATCCTGCAAGAAAATGAGAAACTTATGAGCAAGAATGTTACTCCTATAGGTTGGAAAAAGTTACTGGAAAATTCCAGCCATCCCCACACTAACTCAAACCATGGTTCTATTCACTTAACCAATGAAACCAGAAAGTTTCAAAGCAGCAATCATGATGAAGCTAACACACGTAATAAGCATCCCTAGACCTATATTTAAGAAAGGCCTCTCATTCCCTCCCAGTTTGTTTTTTTTTTTTCTGGAAAGGATTTAAGCACTTTATCCTGATTAACTCAAAAGTATATCTGGACGGGTCCTTTTGCTGAAGAAAAGCAGTAAATTAGAAGCTTATGCACAATCCTTAACTCCAATCAACAGAACAGCAAAATAGCTATTTGTGCCATTCAAGTTCTATGATTCTAAACCTAAAATGCTACCAGCACCTCACTTTTGTGCATAGCTTCTCTATTTTTTCCATTTAGTAGCACATTCAATACAGTTTATAGATATCAAAAAGCACAATGCACTTTAAACATCTTTGAAGACAGTCTGATGTAATTGCCCCATTTTGGCCAAGCCCAAATTGCATTTAAAACAAACAAACAAAACCTCAAAACCAATAAAAAAAATCTCTGTGATAAAACTGGTGATAAAATTTAACTTATCAAGCTTTAAGAAAAAAAAATCAAGTAGGTACAATAAACATCTCAGTAAAATGGAACATTAAAATTTATCTAACTTCAACATTAGAATTTATTTGCAAACTATAATGACAAAGAAAATAGTTCTTCTATTCATAACAACAGAATTTAGAAAGCATTTCCCACAGCTCTTGGCTTTTAGTTCTGGGTTGGGAGCCAAACCACCTACATGAAGAGTCAGAGCTACAAAGGAACTTCTAAGCTAATAGTAATCTTCCAAATCACGTAAATCATAAATATTATATCAATTCTGCATCTGCAGTATATCATCACCACAGTAATGTAGCACAGAAATTGCCAGTTGGTGCATTAATGAAATTATCCTAAGCACAGGTTTCTGCAAGCTAATGTATGACATCCACATAGCTACCAACAGCTCTGATTCAGATCATCTAAATTCAGTCTGGGAATTATTTCCTGATGAAAATCAATATCTAACTTTTACTGAGATGAGTTGCACTGTTCCCCAGAATCGTCAAACAGATGAATAAGATATTTTTGCATGTATTCATCCATCAAAACTTGTCATCCTTAAAAGTAAAACACCGAGAGAGACAAAACCCAAAGTGACACAGCAAAACCCTGGGCTTCCCTTGCTAAATACCTCTGTGTAGATAAGTGTGCTGTAATTTTCTAAGATTAATATGGAAGATTATCAGCATATTAAAATAAAAACCTTTTCAAAACTGGAATCTGCCAAGATTTCCAAATGTCACAGTGCTGCAGTACTTCTACAATTTAGACCTTTAAGTGCAAGCGAGGAGAAAATAGACTTGTATTTTATATTTTTTTCTGTGATGAGAAAACAGTTACCATGAAGTGGAAACCGAAGTGTTTTTCAGTTATTTAAAACCTAATACACAACCAGATACAGTTTTGTGGGTTGGTTGGTGGGTTTTTTTCCTAAATAATTTTTATGTTGACAGATTTTGCAGCTCAAGATATGACATTCATACAGAAATAACCATCCAGCTTGGCAGATGATATAGATACATACACTGACTGGCAATGCATCTGGTTTTCCATTTGGTGTCCTCCACAAGCACATATAACCCCCAAAATAACATCTGAAACACGGTGATCTGCTACCGTTGCCGTGTGAGCTGTATGTTAAAATCAGGTAAGTCACAAGTGTCTATTTGGAAACTACTTCCCATTCAGCATTGCAAGATAATTAACAAAGCTTTAATTACTGCTACATTCAGTATCTTAGACATGTGCTTTAGCAGACAAGCATGTCTCAATAAAAATCTTGCAAGTTAGACATGGTTACAGTAAGTAATAAATCAGTATACTCTTCTATCTATAATTAGGTTTCTATTTAAAATCTTAACCTGAATGCTATAAATGTTGTGTTCTACTTTGCATATATTGTGAATTACTGAATGCTGAATTAGAAAAAAAAAAAATCATTTAAAAAAGACATTTTTCCAAAGAGGGAGGAAACGGTTTATGTCTAAAGAAAAACAGTTGTTAAAACATATTACTCACCAGTCTCCAGAGAAGTTAATTCTTTACCACAGGCTTGACACACATAAAACAAAAAACACACAAGGATGTGAGGTACAACCCTTTTCTCTTGGAAGCTGCTCCCCAGTGAGTACTGCACAACCCTGACCCAGAGGAAGAGCAACTTAGCTGTCAGGATTGCTAGTCTCCGAGAAAGCTGATACCACAGTGATGTCACATTCTTCCGAAATGTTACTGCAGCTCCAAACCATTGATTCGCTCCTACCAATAAAATCCCTACCTCTAGATGATGGAAGGCAAAACATTTAACAACAGGATTAAGTTTCGACAGGAGCCAATAGTAAAGATTTTTAACAGCACATTAGACGAAACGCTACAGTCAGAGGAAGTGAAAAAGGACAGATGCTGGCCAGGTTACCTAAGTACTCTCTTCTAATTACCTTCAACCTGCAAAGTTTTTATTTGTGACAGCAATATTCAGAAAACCCTTCCTGAGATGGAAGGGAAGAGCAAGGATTGGCACCACAGCACCAGGCATCTCTCAAAGTTCCAGCTAATTCAGCCAAGATCTCAACTCAGCACCGTGGCCCTCAGACAGGCCACTTTTCTCCCTTTCTTAATCTCTTTCTGCCCCAACATTTGTTCCACAACCCTTTCTCTCATCCTGCATGCCTCATGCCAGTTGCAGGAAGCACATGGAAGCCCAATCCTCAGAAAATATTTCCCTAATTCCATTGAGAAACAAAGGTTAGAAAACTGGATGAAAAGAAAAAATAATAATAATCAGCAAAAACGTAATTGTTGTGTGCTAAAATCAGGAACTTTAATACCAGAATGGATGCATCCAAACCACTAATGCCGGATGTGAAGCTATACACACTGTTAACACCACAGAAAAGAATGATCACTAAAGGAAATTTCTATATAGCAAAGAAAAACGAGGGACTAACATTCCACTTTAAAAACATAAAGCAAAAAGGAGATGAAGAACATGAATAAGTTATGTGGCACATTAAATCCACTTCTGCAAAAGTAAAAATCAGAGTTGCAGGGGCAGCTGGGGTCTTCCACAAATCTCAAAATTTAGATTACAGCACGGAGATCTTCCATTTAAAATCATAAACATCAAAGATTATCTTCATGAATATTTTCAAATTAATGTCACAAAGCTCGAAATACGACAGCCCACAGATTTCCAGCAGTCCTGAACCAACAGCATGCTAATTTAGAGCTGGTTAGTAATCAGTGTGGGCACTGTGTGGGCAAGGACTGCCTTCAGTCAGCTACACGGAGGGCAGTGCAAGCCTTTCAATACAGAGAAGGCCTGAATTTTTGTACATTTATTAGTGAAATTATCTATGACCTATAAAGAGAAGAATTTTGCAGCAAAAGGATGCAAGGTTTGATTCACAATGATCAATCACTACTTTTTAAAAAATAATCCTACATGGTGTGAAACAAGAAATTCTAAGGAATGCATAAAGCAACAAGCTAGAAAGAACACAAGAGGCCTTCAAAGTAAAGATATGGCGACTCAGGACATTAAAAACATTCTTCTGATAGAACACATGAGGAGTGGAAAAATACCCCAAAATTGGTAAGCAGTCAGAAAAGGGTTCAAGTGGAAGCCAGCAAGATGGGAACCTGAGTAATGTTCTTCCTCCATTTTTCCTGTTCAGTGTGAACAGCATCAACCACCAGAGCTGGGGCACAAAATGAACTACAAATAAAAGCAGGGCAGCAGGCTGCCATTGGAGCGGGGAAGAAACTCGTTAAAGAGAAGCAGCCAAGGGCAAAAACAGGAATCAACTGGCACAGACATCTGTGGCCAGAATTCAAGCCTGTTCACAGGCTCATCTTGCCAATGGGTGAGATCATAAAACTCTCCTGTATCAGAAAGAGGTTGGCTTCAAAAACCACAAGTGCTAACCCTTAAGGCAAGCAACCTATTTTGAAACAATTTCACTTGTCACGCTTCGAACAGCAGAAGCCTGGAGTGCAAAACCTGAGAAATGTTGTTTCCAAAAAGGTATGCAATATGAGACTTCAAGCAAAGATTAACAATCCAGAAATCAGCTTGGAAAGTGAGAAGTTTTATCATCAGTCACATGTTCCGTGATCAATATTAGAGCGTATGCTTCCTTTTCTCACTCATTTGCATATTTAATCTACCAAACTGATCTACTGCTTGAATTAAGTTAGCAATCTTTTCCTCCTTTTTTCTGATAGCATACGATAAGCTTTATAGATGTAATTAATCTCTTGATAGTTCCATGCCATTAAAGCCTTTCTTTGTAAGAGTTGTGCTATTTCCAGAAGAATCTAAATTTCATTAATAGCCTCCAGCACTGATTTCAGCATTAAGATTTGATAAAGCATTAGCACATGACATTTGAAGACAAAGACCAAAGCAGCTGGAAAAGAGAAGAACTACCACTTTTGAGACATGGTAGTTCATCAGAAGGTAAGGGCTAATTTGAATGCGAGAAAAACTTAGTATTTAATTACACCAACTTTCTGCTATTTTCCAGTTTTCAGTTTCAGTTAAAAAAAAGGAAAATAGTAACTTCATAGGAAAAAAATCCCACATTTCTGAATGGCCTGCAAACTGAGATTTCACTCAGCACTGAAGCATCACTATTTTAATGAGTTTAGCTTCATAAAAATGTAAGATAGGTGAGACTAATCCTGAAAGTCTAAACCAGAGTAAGACAACAGGTCCTTGTTACTGTTGAACATACTACCCTAGAGAGTTAAGGACTGTTACACTAAATGTGATTTGCTTTTTTCAAGTAAGAAAAAAAATTTTGGTTTTTTTCAGCCAAACCAATGTAAAGACAAAACAACATAACTTGGCCGAAGGAGCAGGGGAGAATAAAATTGTTCTGCAGAGATGACCACATGGCAAACTTACCACTATTTTCCACAGAATTTAGGGGTTTACATTCACGTTATTACTAAGGTCTTTAGACATCTGGTTTAGGGGATGTGCTTCTGATTAGTGCAACAGGCTCCCTTATGGAAAGTCAGTATAAATGCTACAACATATAAAAAGCTTAAGGCAAAAAAGATTTTACATAGAAACGAGACTCATACAAAAATGTAAGACAAACAAGACTTTTAGTGGTTANTTTTACATAGAAACGAGACTCATATAAAAATGTTGATGGTCAAGTTCCACCCCATGATCAGAGATAAATTCAATACCAGATCAGATTGCAAAGGCCCTTGTCCAGTTGAGTTTCAAAAATCTTCAAGAGTGATGCCATAGCCTTTCTGTGATCAACAGATTTGGGGTGTTTACTACTATTTTTTTAACCTGTTAGAATGTATTTTATTGCAATTTATGACCATTGCCTCCTGACCTTTGTGCAGTTCTGAAGGGAGTCTGTCTCTTCTATAAAGCCCATATAGTTAATGAAAGACTGCAATTATGTCCCTGTTCTTGCCTTCTCTTCAGGCTAAACACATCAAACCCCTTAAGCCTCTTCTAGTACACCCTGTGTCCTTGCCCCATCCTGGACTCACTCATGTTTGTCTCTCTCTCATATTGATGTGACCCAAACTGGACACATTATTCCAGAGATAATCTCCAAAGTGATGAATTAATGGGAATAATCACCATTCTCGCTAAGGCAGCCCTATACGTGGTTAGCCTTCATCACCATTCCAGCATAAAATTCAGCTTGCTGTCCACCAGGACCCACAGGCTGTTTTCCAGGATGCTGCTCCTCCAACTGCACATTTGCCTTTTCTGAACTCCAGCACATCCCACTTGGTTCACAGCTCCAGTCCCAGTGAACGACCGCCCTGCCCTCCGGCATTCCCAACCCTCCTCCCAAGGGTGGTGTCATCCAGGAACTTGCTGATGGTGCATTCTGCCTCACTGCTTGACTTGCTGATTGATGAGTGTTAAAATAGTTTCACCCCAGTATCAGTTCCAAGAAAGACTCCTTGTAAACAGCCACTGATTTAAAACTTCAAACTATTGATTGCTACTCCTTAAGCCTCATGGTGCAATCAATTTTTCATCTATCATGTAGTCCATTCATCCAATCCACAACCCCCCACTTAGATACAAAGGAAAATGCATCGAAAACCTTGCTAAAGGTAAATGGCACTGTTTTCTCCCCCAGATGAAGAGGCAATTATTGTAGGAGGTAGTCAGGTTGGTCAGGCAAGATTTTTCCTTGTTACACCCAAGCTGCCTGTTTCCAATTACCTTCCAGTCCTTCAAAAGCCAAGAAATAGTTTCTATGAGAATTTGCTCCGTAATATTCTCAGGGAAAGAGGTGAAGCTGACTAGTGTTTAGTTCCCTGGACTCTCCTTCTTGCTTTCCTCTTGAGCACAGTAATGTTTGACTTTTTCCAGTCACCAAGGTTATCCATGTTGATAAAAAACAGTCTCATGGTGACATCTGTCAGCTCACTCAGCACCCTCAGCTGTTTATGTTCCTATAATAATAAAAATCCACGGCTGCTTCAAACACCAGTCAGAAAATAACTTAGAACTGAATGTCATATTAAAAAATAACAACATAGGAGGGGTAAGGGCCTTGAGGCAGCTTTTATCTGTCAAAACAAAAAAAGATGAGGTGGAACAACAAATGACCCCATAGGAAACTGGTCATCAACTGGACATCACTGGTCCTGGCTGGACCTAACCCAGGTTGCTGGTATGCTCCAGGACCTATGGGGAGACATCTTCTGATACTTCTGCTAAATCCACAAACTTGCTGTAAACCTATGACTGAGAGCACTGAAGTGTTACCCCAACATTTCTCTAGGTTTGCTCTGCTTGATTTAAGCTCTATATACCATGAACAAAAATGTTAATGCATTTTGAAATAGGAATTTTGACTGTTTGCTGTTCACGAAACAGGTAGATCAAATCTTCCCAGAGGGAAAGCCCAACCTTGGCTTGCAACTGGAATGTCTTGTTCTGTCCCAAACATCAAACAAGACATGTAATAGAAACTGCATGCAGCATGAACATTACCAGTCCAGCAACCTTAGCAGGGAAGGCAAGGCCTCAACAGCCTGTGGGACACTTTTTTCCAATTACAGTGACATACAAAGACACTAAAAGAGAACCTTAAATAAGCTTGGGAATAAACAGTCAGCATGTAGAGATGCTAGCCTTTCCGGAATAGTATGTTTATAGCTTATATACAGCCTTTGATTCTATGCATTTAAAATAAAAAGAAACTCCTTTCCTCCTTTCCCATGCTTTTAATGGAAGGAAACAGTATTTTTATTTCTGGAAGACCTGGATTAAAGCAAATGTCTGGTTAAAGCATAGAATAAATTAAAAATATTTTTTTTTCTCAACATATATATATATATATTTTAACATCTTCTGTTAAAGCAAACTGCACCTCAATCCAAGTGATGTAGTCACATCTCAC
The DNA here is from genome assembly GCA_013397135.1 of Pachyramphus minor. NCBI lineage: Eukaryota > Metazoa > Chordata > Aves > Passeriformes > Tyrannidae > Pachyramphus > Pachyramphus minor. The sequence goes on along the minus strand of VYXB01002554.1, from coordinate 39,077 downwards.
TCTCATGCTGAGAGAGAGCTTGTTATCAGGGCCAGTTTTAACAAAACATTTCAGAGAATTTTAGCACACTCCTTAAGGCAACATTAGTCACAATCTACTCTTCACACTTATGATAACCACAGAATCATAGAATGGTTTGGGTTGGAAGGCACCTTCAAAGTCATCTGGTTCCAATCCCCCTGCCATGGGCAGGTTGCGCTAGACCAGGTTGCTCAGAGCCCCATCCTGCCTGGCCTTGAACACTTGCAGGAATGGGGCATCCACAGCTTCTCTGGGCAGCCTGTTCCAGTGTATAACCACCCTGTGAGTAAAGGATTTCTTCCTAATATCTAATCTAAACCTACTTTCAGTTTAAAATCATTGTCCCTTGCCCTGTCACTATCTGCTCATATAAAATGTCACTCTCCCTCTGTCTAATAACTCCCCTTAATTTCCTCCCTTGCTTTTCTAATGCACGGTTCATGTTTAATCCAGTCTAAATTCAGAATGCAACTCTTCAGAAAAGAGCAATCACGAAACCTGATTATCTAGGAATTTTATTCACTGTAAAACAGATTTTCAAGCATGTGCCAGACATGAAGGACCCACAGTCTCCCACAGCTCAGCACTAAAGCCTGAATCTTCTGAGATGGAAGACAGACATTCTTATTCCATTCGCTGAAGCCTGTGACAGTCTTCTGCTCCCCCCAGTGGCAAAAACTCAAATATAATCCACAAGGACGCCACTAAAGCAGCATCACTTGCTCATACAACACTGTTCTTTGAGGTTCTTCAAAACAAAAATTTCCAGTATGTAAAGGATGTTTGTTCTACGAAATATAAACAAATGCAGTCATCTTGAACCCACATTTGTGCAAAAAAAAAATCTTAGAAACTGGTAAATATATTAAATAGTTGATAATGAAAACAGACTTCAAATTAATCTATAATCCTAAACTTGACTGCCTCTTTCTCAGGTTATGACAAAGCAAAAAAAGGCCACCTCTAAAAGTAAAAATATTTTTATAGATGTATTAGTAGTAATCTTCTGTTTAAAAAAAAAGTCATAGAAAGCTGCTGCCATGCAGATATTACTTGCCTGCTCTTATCAGCCTTCTTATGTTTTCCTTCTCTTCAAGCTTCCAAAAGTTGTTTTAAAAAGTGAGCATAGCAAGAATACTATTTTCTGAAAGGTGAACCAAAGGAGTATTTAAAAAAATAATTCTGACATTAGTGTAACTTTGAGAATATATCTTAGGCACAGTAAACACTTACTTATGTAAGTAGCAGTCTTCTATATTCAAAGAATGACCACTAAATTATGTTATTTCAAATATCTTTTTGCTTGTATTAGTGGCATCTAATATATAATTTAGCCTCATCTAAGAACTAACTCTGACTTAAAATTTGCACTCCACTTACCAAAAATGACTTTTAATCTAAGAGTCTTAGAAATCTAAATTCAACAAGAGACAGCCAACAGCCATGGAAAAGCATAACAGGTGTGATGTGACATCTAGAAACTGCTTAACAGAACAACAAAATTTAGCCATTGGGTACCAGGGAGCGCAACTAAAACATCAACATTGTAAGATTTCAGCACTTCTGCCAGGGATATTGACTTATTACTGAAATACTTCAAGAAAAGTGTAATTTCTATTTAAGCAAATGCTTGATTTTTAGCAGTTGTTAATCAGCAACACTGTAGATGCTCTGCTGTGGTAGCCCTTTCACAAACCTGTCTTCAATTTAGCAACAAAAACATAGAAGGACTGTTGTTTTGGTCAGGATGGGATATTGTTCAAACTACACACTCCAGAGAAGGCTCAGCAGCAAGCAGGCAGATGGCACAAACCCAGATAAAACACTGGGAATGACACTGAAGCCAACAGCAGAGGGACACCACAATGGGCCAGGAGCTGGAACAACTGCCCTGCAAAGAGACACTGAGGGAACCAGGCTGGTTTAGCTTGGAGATGTGATGACATCAGCCTGTTTGTCATCTCCTGCCTACAAGGAGGGGATTGAGAAAATGAAGCCAAGTTCTTTACAACAGAGCTTGGCCAGCGGTTGAGAGACAAGAGACGTGAATGAAAGCCAGAGAGGTTCAGACTGGACATGAGGAAAAATGACTTTGTGCAGGACAGTCAGGTGGTGGGACAGGCTGCCCAGAGAGGCTGTGGCATCTCCATCTGGGCTCTCTCATGACCTTAACAGGACAAAACCCTGAGCAGCCTGCTCTGAGCCCAGAGCCAACTCTGCTTTGGGCAGGAGGTTGGATAAATGATGTCCTGTGTCACTTTTGGACTGAATAATCCTGTGATTCCTTACCAGCTACCTTCAATAAGGAATGGTAAGGAAAGAACCCAAGGGCTTTTTTATTTCATATGCTGAATGAGGCGAGATACTGAACCCACATTTGAAGGTCCGAAACATTAACACAAGACTTTATATACCACATTTAAGAAAATCAATTACCAAATCTCACTGGTCAAAACTGAACTCAGTGCTTTATTAACTTAATAGTTAACTGAAAACTTAATTCTTGTATTTACCCCAGGTTTTATGCAAATCAAAAAACTTACCAACATAGGTACTGAAAATCACCTATATGCTGTGCTGTTTTTCAATATATTTAAGTGTGCAATGTTTCAACAAACTCAAAGCTATCTAATGTTACAGTATCCCCAAACAATGTTGCAATAAATACGGTTTAAACTGCACCTGAAGAACTGCTTCAAAACGCTGGAGTTTTCCCTCATTTTCAAGGATTCCTGCACCACCCCTTTACTTCTAAATCAGAGAATAACAACCTTCATTACTTTTGCATACTTCAAATTTCTTAAGTGCTTTTAAAGTCAAAGCCCTTGAACTGTCACAAAGTGGTTCTAGCCAACCTTCACGCCTCTTTTTTGTTGTGAGGAACAAAATAATGAGCTCCAACAGCCAGTGAAATAAATGCTATCCACATGGAGCAATCATGTCACATGTTGATTTTAGCACTACTACAAGCAGCACTGAAACCACTAAGGCAAGGTTTACACAAGGATTTTTCATTGCATCTACTGACAACCCTGGAAATGAGTTACAAGCTCATAAAGCAAGAGCCATTGCTCAAACTTGAAGTCAAAGCAGCAGTGCTCATTGATTCAGGGAAGCCGAAAACCATCATGCTCAGTTGAAATAAGGTGTGTTCATCAGATCAGTGAGAAGAAAAGGAGTTAAGAGTCCAGTGGAGGGGGAGCAAGATTTAATAATTTAATTTTATATTATTATTCCATTTTTTCTCTCCCAAAAGACAAAGGTGATAAAACCAGGGGATTGGCTGAAGCAGTCATTTATGTGGTTTAAAACCAGTCAGTTCATGAGTTTTAAGATCTAACAGATTTCTGAATTTCATTTCCAGCCTTGTCTTTCAAATGTATTTTGCAGATTTTCCTTGAGGATTAAGATGACAGTGTGAGAAGTAGCTTTGCAAGAATTTTTCTCCCGCTCTCTTTTAATGATTTTGCAAGTGTTCATACCAGTGCACAGCAGCTGTTTGGCTTCACTGGCATGGTTTCCCTGAGTACATTCCACTGAGGTACATCAAATGAAATACAGTTCGGCCAGTCCTTTTGATATTTCAAAAATAATCTGGATTTCAAATATTTTCCCCAATAATTCACATTAAAAGATTCACATTAAAAACAGTTCAGCTCTTTGCAGAATGAATTCTGATGATCTACATCTACTGGATACTGTCTGTCAGGAAACATGAACAGAATTACTGGTAACTATCTCCAGTGTCATAAAGTGTCATAAAGGATTTGACACACTCTGAAAAACCATCAAGTTAGAACTTACAAGCTTCTTTATTCTACATATTTGATATTTGTTTCTAACACAGATGTCATGCTAGAGGCATTTGTCAATAACTTTAAACCATCTGCAAACCATCCATAAATTATAATTTCTGCCTCTAGAGTAAGGACTGCCATGCCAAAAGAATCAGCAGAGGAATCTACTGTCTTCATCTAATTTATTTTCTAGATAAAGAGCAGCAAGGTCTTACTGACTATTACTATAGTGACTAGAATTCTTCAATTAAACTTCTATGTTCATTCCATATGAGAAAGTTGTAGAGAACTGGAAGTACAGTCACCAGTCACAGTGCCTACATTTTTAGCAGTAAGAATGCTATTGGTGTGTGCAAAATGTCCCACAAGTTAAAAGTAGAAACAGTGCACACTACATGCAGACACTGAAATGCTTTTCAGTGAAAAAGGGTCCAGTGTTCTAAATGGTAAACTTTTCCTGAATGCTGCAGGGATATCACAACTTTGCAGAGAACCAGCTGGAAACATTTTAAAACTATTAAGAATATTTTCTTCTAATGTCTTTCAAGGAAATGGCTCTACCATTTTAATTTAATCTTTTAAATAAACTATGGAGGTAACAAGAAACAAAAAATTCAGTCTGGGAAGCTAAAGCGCTTTCTGGAGCAGAAAGTCTAGAAGTGCTTGAGAAACTACAACCTGGTTGTAGTTAGTGTAAAGTACAGGTCAGACTTACACATACAGGTATGTACACACCCCATGCACTCACACTGCAGTGACTCTTGACATTTCTTAGTTTCTATTCCCTTGAGTGCTGCTATTACTCTTCCACACAGTTCTTTGTCTTTGTTCCAGCTTTACAGAGGTGCAGTTTTCAGAAATATTTACATGAAAATGAAGGAGGGGACTGCAGTCAGAATCTCTCAACGTGACTTCAACATGGTTGTCAGAAAATGACACGCTGCTAGTCTAATAGACGTGTCACTATAACATAAAATGAAGACATCAAATAAATCTAATTTTGTTGAAGTCTCACACTGATTAATATATTCAATTGTCCTGCTTAAACTGTTCTTACTTGATGTCAACACAGACAAGCTAATGAAATAAAAAATTGCATTCAATGGATCAAATTATCAACCTGAACCTACTCTGTGAATGAGAATCATTACAGGACACAACAAGGACAAGAACACCTTAGTGCTCAGGGCCCCGAGTTGATGAATTAAGGACCCTAAATGTACCATATTACAGGGCAGTGCCATGTTAAGATACCAGAACGGACTGGACTGTGGGTCAGCTGGAATTTCTAAATGAGATAAAAGAGCTGGTAGTGCAGACCTCTAAAACAGTCCAGCCTCATGAGGAAGAAGTTTCTCTAGGGCTATTTGGCTTTTCTCCCTGTGGGGCCAGGTGCAGCTTTGCACTGACATGCATTTCAGTGCCTGAGGTGTTTGACTGACAGTCATTCAGGGATCACAACATCAAGCTAATTGCATCAAGGATATGCCCTTTGGCTTCACTTTCTGCTTCTCTAGACTCTCTCTATGATCTTAGTTAAGTAAACCTCTGTTTCCATTTCCAATTCGTGCAATTATGATACAAAATACTCCCCATCATTAAAGCAAATAAATACAACAGTCAGATACAGAGGCTGTAATGGAAGGTTGCGGGGAATCTTCTCATCCCATTCTGATTATTGATGCAGTTAGAAATTAAATTCAGCCTAAACCAGTCAAGTACCATTTTTAAAAGTCAAACTCATTAGGTTTAGGAAACAAAAGGTCTCAACTGTTCAAGTTCAAGTAAGCCCTTCAGTAGCTGATTTTCCTTTCTCCCCCAACCAGTGCCCATCTGTAACCAGCTACATCTTAGAGATGTTTCTGTAAGATACATTTTCAGATAAAATTCTGAGGATCTGGTGAAATCTCATCACTCATAATTATTTCCCTTGAGTCACATCACCGCCTCAGTCCCTCATCCTCTGTGCAAATCTTGCCTCCCACTGGCACTGCCATGATCCATGGAGCAGCAGCCACAGCCACAATGGACCTGGAGGTACTTCCAGAGGCAGCACTGAAGCACTTATTTTGCCAAGCTACTAAAGATATCTATCTTATATTTGCTTGTAGAGAAAACAAAGGCACTGGGCAGTGTGGGATGAAACAGATGGCATTACTGAAAACTGCATTGTTCAAGTCATGCCTTTTCCTTCTCTGCTATGATATGACAACCTTGATGTCTCAGGATATTTTCTGCAGGAGATTAAAAAATAATATTTCACTGTATTTCTCGGAACAGTGAAAAAGAAAGAAAAAGTCTAACTTAGTTTTCCCAGGTAAGACATAGTCTCTAGTATCAGACAAACTTCTATTTAGGAAAATTGTTAAAAATTGTATTGATCTCCTGCTTTTTAATGACAGTTCTGAAAACCTTTTTGTATTTCTTGTTTCTCAATACATTTTTCCCCTCAAAAACCTCCATCATATTCTGAACACATTTAAAATAATGCAATACAGTCACTATGCTTTTTTGTTTTTAACTTCATCACGGATCACACTTAAGGGCACCTCTGTAGAAAGACTCCATAACAAATACTGTTCAGTAAAAACCCTGAAGGTCATTCCACTAAAGATGATACTCAGTTTTGTCACAAAATACCACATTTTCACAGTTAAAAGGTCTTTATTTAATTGCCAATATGCTAATTTTCATGTAAATGACAGATTATCTACCAATTTGATTATGTTATGATGTTATAATATACATATTACGGCAAAATATGCAAAGGGACCATCTGAAATACAGACAAAGTCAGGAATAAACTTTAAGGACTGAAAATACTGAACTGCTGATTAAACGAATCATTTACACATAAATAGGAAAGTACAGAACATGAAAACCTTTTGGTGTTTTGGACAAGATATGAATTGTATACAAGTCCCTTCAAATGGCCTGAAGTAAGTAAGAATTAACTTTTTTTCCTCAATGGTCGTGCTTTGGAAGAGCATAAATTTTTGATTGGCTTAAATACAAAAAAGTCACTGTATGGCACATAATCTCATTAAATTCAGATTTGTTTTAAGAACACACAAAGCAATTGCCTCTTTCCTAAAGCCACTGAGATGTTTAAAATATGAAGCTATTGTTTCCCTACCACAATATTGAAAAGTGCATAGGACTGAATATCCTGAAAGTATTTTAAATACTGATGCTCTCTGAAGCATAAAACAGTATTCCAAATTCTTTTTAAAAATAAGGATGTATGTATAAACACAAGGATAGTGATGTTCTTTTGCACTGAAAACACACCGAAAAAAATTAACACTTATGTGTTAACACCATTTTGAGAAACATTCTCATACTTTTTTTTTTCAGAGAAGAGGTAAGGTTGGAAATTCTGACCTACAAAAAGCAACATTTTACTCTTGGGAATTTTTCAGGAAATTTTAAGTTCCAAACACTCACTTTATACAAAATCATTTGCTAAATTCTTAATCGACAGACATTCCCACTACGTATTTTTTCCTTACTGAATTGCAATGATCTGGCATATTCATGGCTAAAATCTGCCCAAAATCACAGCACTATCTATCACCCATTTTAAACCTCAATGTACTGAAAAAGTAGACTCAATTCTCAGCTATTCAGCAAGGACTTAGCCAGCTCCTTACCATTTCCACTCTCTTGGTATAAAAAAAGCTGAAGTTTTTTTAAAAATAAACCAATTCCAAACGTTTTAGGTCTTCACTTCAACAAGCCTGTTTCTCAACTTATTCTAGATACATATAGAAAGAACTAATACTACCTTCTTTATTTTTCCACAAAATCTCAGACTGAATGCTGACATTAGAGCCAATTATTTTAAATGATTACTGGTGTGCAGTTTCTTTTTCATTTGGCAAAGTAAATTTAGCTCATGCTTGTGAACATAGCTCCACTCCTTCCTCCACTCTACAAAAAAAGCAAACTAAAAAATGGCATTCTTCTCTTGAAAGTATCAGATTGTAGCATACTGTCTAAAATGGGTCAAGATCTGATGCAGAATGCTGACAAGGTTTTTAGACACAACCTTCAGCCTAGAAATTGTCACAGGTTCTCTCCATCTGGCCCATCAACTGAGTATGTGCAATTGTCAGCAGTAGTAAAATCTTTCATTTAGAACACAATGTGAATGGAAAAAGACGGAGTGTTCACTGTCCAAAAGATTTTAATCATTCAAAACACAGTTGGCAGGCAGCCTAAGTGATACATATACAAGAGGTTCTCCTTCACCCCTCATCCTCTTCTGATTTTCTTTTCCCTGTGCAAACATTTATATTAAAAAAAAAAATAATTCAAGCACAAAGTTTATTTAAACATTATTTCAGCAGTGGTGCTTCCTCAAAATGAGTAAGGCTACTACCACATTCTTACTGCTCTCCTAGTGAAGAAGTGCCACTCAAGTCAGTAACTCCTTATTCGTGTGAAAAAGAGAATACACTTTTTTCATCCTCTTAAAAAAAACAAACAACCAAACAAGTTGAAATACAGGTCTTATGTTGCCAGTCACAAAGAGGTCCACAAAGATCCTGCCAGGGACCTACAAGTAAGTCTACACAGTGGAGTTGTTAAAACTCAAACCTTACACTCAATATATTGATCTACAATAAAATAAAATCCTACTGATGGTTGGCATGTCTAAAAGGGATCATATCATTCCTTAAAATCAAAAGGAGTACTTTTATTCAATTGCAGTTCTCAATTCAGTGCAATTTAAATGCACTCTGAATAAGGCTGCACAACCAGCAGCCCTTACACACATTCACCCTCCTTCTCCGCGTATTCTGGGTGTGCACTTATATACCTTATATATATATTTTCCTTATATATAAAAGGAAAACAACAACACTAACAAAGAGTAAAGGTTTAGCAAAACAAAAGGTAACACATTGTTGGTCTGGTTCTCTGAGATCTCAAAATAACCCATTTATGCACAATCACCACTAAGATCATAAATACAAGGCAAATATTTTCTACATGCTACCCATGACCAAAAGGGGACAGATACATTAAATAAAATGGGTACAGACAAGAGTAGCACTGCAGATCAGGCAGTATCTCGCCTATAAAATTTCAGTGAACCTTTATAACTGTAATGTAAGAATTCCTCTTTTTGAAAAACTAACCAGAGTCAGCACTTACTTCAAAGGCAAGAACAAATATTATTCTGAAGAGTAAAAGACAAGATCAAGGTTATAAAAATAACTAGAGATGTTTGACGCTTGCAAGTTTCTGCTTTCCCCGAGACTAAAAACTGTTCCCTTTTAAAACCTGTGAAATACGACTTTTTACACTTTTAACTGTAGTTATTGCAAAGGGATATCTCAGCAGAATCATGCTAAGACCAAACTTATTCAGCAACCCAAATCAGTAATCTCACGTCTGCATGCTCACAGTGATAAAGGAATGAAGCCAAAACAGGTAAATCCTACTTGTTTTGCACATTTACCTTTTCGAAGTGTTTCCTTTACACTGCAGTCACTAATGCAAGTCTTTTCCTTTCTCTCTTTGTTACCTTTCTAAAAGGTCTTAAGTCTTCCAGGTTTGCTGTTCATCCAGAAATTGTCCTATGGCAAATCTGTACAGCTTCACAGCATCTTCCAGATCTCTGCGAGACACAGTTCATGGCACCTGGAGGCACCACCATCACGAAATGACGTATTCCAGTTATAAGAGTGAAAACTCAGTATTGGAAACAGCATGCTTTGAAGATAACAAGCCAGTACAGTGATATATTTTGCACAACACAGGTTTGCAGTTACCCCTGGCTGTCTCTCTTTCATCATTTGTCAGAGTGGCACAACCCTGTTCTGGCAGCCGAAGTGCTGATGGGTTATGACAGCCCTTTGCCACCACAAGACCTCAATTAAATGCATCATCCTCAGGCTTTAACAAAAACCTCAACCACTACACCCATTTAGATTGTTTTTCCCCAGAACTCTGCACCAGTGGGTCAAGCAAACTCACATTCAAGTACTCAAGATTCACACACTCCACTCTCCATCCTGTCTCCCTTCCAGCCAGGACTGTCACAGCGCTGATGAAGCTTACGGGTTTATTGATTTTACTCCTCCGCACCAGGTCAATTGGAATCATAACAGGGGTTATGCTTGGCACGAATCTCTTTTGTCAGGCTCAGTGAACTCACTGACAAGCAGTTTTTCCCATTGTAATTCAAATCTTTTTTCCAGAAGACTGAAGTATATGCACACAATCACAACAGGATAAAGAGCAGCCACCTGAAAAAACAAACTACCTTCCCAACCCAAAAAATACATGTGAACACATTACAATGAAGACCTCCAATCTCAATCTAGTGATAAACTCTAGCATGTCACTACTGAAACCTTGAAACACACATGAAGTTCAATCATGACAGTAAATCATCTTTACTCACCCACAGGTAAGTGCAACCAGGAAACAACTTTTTCTAAGGATGGGCGGTGGGAGCAGGTGGTGTCAGAGTTTATCAATTCACTCACTGCTTTTTACAACCCTAGTTTAGATGTTTTAAGAATATATTGCTAACTGCCTTTGCTACATGTTAAATGCCTGGCATCAAAGAATTTATAAGTCATATTTTGAAGATGCTGTTGGAAGAAAACAAAATTTCAAATCAAGTGCAAGAACTAAGCTTTGATAGTACTTTGAATCATAAATCCTGCCTTCTGATTAATTAGAAGTTAATTAAATGTTAAGCTGCATCAAACAATCGCTTTATCTACAACAAAGACTATAATTTTTTTCAAATATTCTTATTATAGAAGTGCAGAATTTCAGTCATAACAAAGAACTGGGAGATACCTTCTTCTATTCCTTTGTTGGTTAAAGAAGGAAATACATGCATATCAGCAAAACTAATGATGACAACAGCTAAGTCACTCCATTTAGCAATTTGCGTTGAAATCAAGTACTGTAAATATCCTTCAGCATTTTCTTACATAAATAAAATTCTCTTTTGCAAGACTAGTCTAACTCCCTCTAAAATATGAGATACATAAAATAAGCTCGGTTTTAAACCGAAATTGGCTTAAAAGAACACAATGAAAAATGACTGAGAAGTGGTGGTGGAAGAACTGTTGCTATATTTAGAATAGTTAGCTAAATTGAAGTCAGAACAAAAAAGATATATGCCCATTTTTTTTGCACAGCCCAGCACTCCTCTTAAAAAAGCAATTCTCCTTCAGTAAAGAAATTAATACATACGTACCAGAATTATTTTACTGAAGTGAGCAATGGCAGAGACATTTCAAACAGACACCATTTAGAAGAGAATAGAGACAAGCATGAAGCTGAGTTTTATCTGAGATATCTAAAGGCATTAGAAAGGGAAGAGATGAATATCAACTCACCGAAAACACTGGCGATCTAACAGCAAGGCTTGTCTCACATCTCAAGTTCCCAGTTCCAAGAGAAATCACATGTGCACTGATAGAAAGATGACAAAAGGGCATGCTGTGCTCTCCTCTACTTCAGTTGAATGACAGCTCTACTAACAGGGAACCGAGACACACTGCAAAATCTGAAACAGGGGGGACCTGATATGAGCATGCTCAGTGTCTAATTTAAAATGGCCTGATGCTTCACCCCAGCAGGAGATGGCCTACTTCCAAACAATTTCAGAACTTTAAGTCAAATCTAAAATCATTAATTGGAATACGCAAACCTCAGCCACCAAGTAGTATTGATTTTTTTTTTTTAAATCTGTGCTGATGCACAGATAATTATTTGCACAACTTCCCTGCAGGCCATCCTAAGGCTTAAACACTATCATCATGTGCTTCACTGTAATTACACGATGCCACTGTAACAGATTGAAAACCTTTTCAGGACACCATACGATTTGAATGCTCAGCAGCAGAGTTCATAAATCAAAGACAACAAATCTGCTGAACATTCTCCAAACTGATTTCAGAATTATACTACCTGGTGATTTCTGGGCTGCTTTATCATAATTTTTTTTTTTTTTTTTAGGGTGGGGAAGGCAAGAAGGAAGGCTTGAGAACTGTCTAACAAGTGATTCATGTTCCAGAGCAGTTTACCTCCACTTAAAATCTCTTTATACATAAGGAAACCATTTAGTTTCCTAATGAAACAATTTATTTTGATATCAAAAGTTATTCACATGCAAAAATCCTATGTCAAAGAAGCAGGTATTCAAACCTTTTCCCTTTAGAGATTAATATCTCTTAATACACCCACAGACAGACCCAAGTAGAACATAAGTCTCCTATGTTTTGGTTTCCTCTACCTCGCAGGCCTCTTTCCATACTTATTGTATATTCATTTTTACAAATGAATACAAAAAGTCTTTCTCCTCTTTTAAGAAGACAAAAGCTGCACCTCAGGCACTTCTGGGTTTTTTTTAAATGCTTTCCTGTTTATCATTGAAGCTGAAACCACAGCCAGACAGGCTCCTTTATAAATGCTATATTTTAAAAGATGCTGTATGGAACCCAGCACTGCCCACTTCCTGCTCTGTACCACACCTGGGCATAGGAAAACTACCTGGAATAAACTCTACCATCCTCTATTAACTCTCTGATTTTATTACGATGCATATTGGTTAATATGACAATTGTTGAAAATCAGACATTTTTCTTAAGCTTCACTAATATCTACAAATAATTTAAAATTGAGCTTTTCCTATCTATGCAAAAATGCTCATTTTTACTGTAAGAATCTGCAACTTCAGATATAGAGATGTGAAGTCTAACAACTTACACACTGCACACCACACTCCTATGCTTTAAAAATCCTCTTGGCATGGAAACAAAATATTTACTAAGGTAATTATTTTAACATTAATCCTTGTCCTTTGCCTTTGACCTCACACAAGAACACAGGATGTAATTTCACTTCAGAAATTCCTTCCAGGCATAAACCCAAAAGTCAATATGCACAACTGAGCTACAGCAGTCGAACCCGATTTCATGAACAAACTGAAACATCCTTTTCAATATTCCAGAGATAATATTACATCACTATAAAAAGAGTTTTATTGATAATCATGTAACACTAACTGCATTCATTTGATTTTTAATCCCATAATATCTAGGCATAGTTACTTTTCTTACACCAATACATACAAACCCCAACCCTTACTAAGATCTGTCCCGGTTGGAAAATTCAAATGAATTTCTTAGTCTACCACTGGGAGATGAAAAGTCTGCTTCTTAATAAGAATTTCACTATTTCTTCACCAGCTAATGAGCACTTTAAAGAAAAGGGAAATGAGTATTAAATCATATATCACATTTTTATCTAGTCTTCTCTCATCACTTAACTTTTCATCATTTTCTTTGTTATTGTTCTCTGAACTGAAGAGATGGTGAATTACAACATATTTTTAAAATGTAAGATGTCGATCATATAAAAGTTGCCTCCTGACTGAGAAATGTTTTCATCCAGGGAAGTTTGCCCTAGCTTCATTTTAAAATCAAAAAAAATAGATGCCACAGAAGAAAGATTAATTGTACAAATCTGTAGCTACCTAATCAGTAGTTTGCAGTTTCCACATAGAGAAGATGAAGGGGAAAAAGAAGCCGCTGACAAAATCCCTTAAAACTGAAGTAAACATTGTTCTCTTGTTTCAAGTTCATTCCCCTTTGCTTCCCAAGATTCCATCAAGCTGAGCACAAATCATGAGAATTTTCTTTGAGCTAGGCAGCAATTTGCAATTTCAAAAGGTCTGTTGTGAAGTTAAATTTTTGTGGATATGTTCTCCCTGAGAAGTAAAATTTTAATGGAAAAAAACCCTCTGTGCACTTCTTCAACAACTGCGCAGCTTCAGAGGAGCTTAAGGAAATTTCAGGACAATTTTGTTCTTTTTTTTGATGAATCTCTATTTTATTCTCTTATTGACCTACAAACTGTAGCTGCAATAATGAAATGCAAAGGGGCTATGAATAGCACAGAAAACCAAAATACCTTGATTCCACAAGTACTTGCAAAGAAGTCTCTTGCTGAACTTGAAAGGGTTCCTTTACAATGACATAAATTTGAGTTTCAAAATCTGTATACTTGGTAAGAAAGTTTTACAGTAAAGTAGTATAAATTTGCTAATTTAATCTAATAATTCTCTTGTGAGAAAAAAATAACTGAATTAATACAAAAGTATGAAAACATACCCTGTACACAGGACTTCTGGAAGACAATTCTTCTTCTGAACATGACAAAGCTGGTATTAAAATCAAACATCAGCCGTGGAAGCTGAAACATTTTTCTAGAGTTTCTCCACTGATGCTTAAACCAAAGTCTTGTTGTCACACACACTCAAACTGTGCCAGACTACTGTGTTAAAAAGGCTGAGTTCAGTGAGCCCTCGCAGAGTGTGTGACAGGAATACGACTCATTTCAGTCAACTCAGCACACACAGAAGGTGAGACAGAAAACACCCAATGATTGAGGTGGTTTGTTTTTTTAATTTTAATATATTTACCAAGAAATCAGGTGGTAAATACTTTAGACATCTTTCTTATCAACAGCTTTTAGCAACAGTTCTCACACGAACAGCTCTGATCCCCTGTTCTGGCAGGAGGGCAGCTCATTTTACTAAGATGTGTATTCAGTATTATACTTAGGTTTGTTTTAAGTCTCAATATCAAACTCACCACTATTTCAGAATGAAGTATGATGCACTTTTAAGCTTATAACAAGGCTTTGTATGGATTTTATTAAAAGCACTGACTTATGTAATGGATGTTTTTAACTAAATATGATGAATTCATCAGTAAGTTATATACAGCTGAGTTTCACAAGACTTTCTGTCATCCTAAAAAAATTCCACAATTATATCTCTTATACATGAGCTCTTCTCAGTTTTGGCATGATGACACAAGCAACGCTCCTGGATTTGGTCTACTAGAAGTAATATTTCAACATCTCTCTCTCAAACACTACATAAGAATGCCTTCTTTTCTATATAAAGCTACATCCTCCAGAAATGTGTAGCAATTTAAAATCTGTTTGCCATTATGTTTTTACATCTTATCTATCAGCTGACCTATTCAAGTGGAAAGAACATTTTTCAAGCAAAATGAAGAAAAAGCATGTATCTGGGTCTAAACAACCACAAGAGAAAAACTGCATATGCAAAGTTCAAATGATGAGTAATTTTTCTCTTATTTACATAATATCATTCAGATTCCTGTTTCTATTCATAGTTTAGACTGTGCTACATATTTTCACTGTGTCTACTGTGTAATGTTTTACTCTTCCTATACCAACCAGCACACTTTTCTTTTCGTTCTTCTGTAATTATTCTTGCATCTCACTTGAAAATTTTCTCTTGGTTTAAAGCTTTTCTTTCCATCCCACATGTTATTTTTGCCTTCTTAACTGTCTCCTTTAACATTTTCCTTGCTAACCCATGTCCTAGTGTCTTCAATACTGAGATCACATTAAATAGATGCTGAATATTTCCCACAAATAGGAACCTTGAACAATCAGGAGCAAAACCAGAAAAGGGACTTCTGAACTTATTAATACACATAATATGGCTAAAGGCATCAGGAACTGATTTAATACCAAAATCAGGACTAGGACATAAAGACTCATAGAAAGACAGTGTTTATTATGTGCAGTGTTTGTTTTACCTCTGTCACTACCTCTGTTTTCACAGTTCATCAGAGTAGTTGCATTTCTGAACATCTGGGGTTTAGAAGTCTCTTCCTTCACGTGAATTTTCCACTCTCAGTGCACCTGCAGCAAACCTAAAGAGAACCCAAAGAAAGGGGCACATCCCACCCAAAATTACCAGTACTGACTAAAAGAAGCTTCTCCAATGGATGTGTCCTCCTCACCTCATCTCTTCAGAGAACTGGATAACTAAATGACATGACACGGCATGAAAGAGCAGACAGAACCAAAGGATCCACAAAGTACATTTACCACATCAGCTCATAAGAGACTCCTTATTAAGTTATTGCAATCTCTTGATAAGTTTTTTTATAGTCTTTCACTCTTCAAATGCCCACAGGTAGTTTGAACAGTAATCTCTGAGTTTGTGCTGAGTTCCCATATATATTGTCATTTCCTTACTAAACATAGGGACACTAAATGTTCGAGATAGAATAGTTTGGGCTCGTGCTCTTGAGTAAGTAAAATGAAAAAATAAGGTTTATGTCTGCTGTTCACAGTTTATAAAAGCAGACTGTGTGCTGGTCTTTAATACATGGCCATAATGATTCATCTGGAAAATTTTATCAGACAATGTGCCAGAACATATAAAACTGCCACTGCTGGCCCAGAACGTTAGTGTTGTTTTACAAGTTTATATATATATTTATATTATGGGGTGTCTGAGACTAAGACCAGGTCTGAAACAACCATCTTTCAATAAATACAAGCTACAGATGTGCCTGATGACAAACTCTGCCTACACGAATACTGCCAACCCTCTACCCATCCTCAGAGCAGACAGAATTCCCCTTCAGCCATTATTCACTTAACAAATCTGCTTGTCTCCTAAAAATAGTCATTAACTCTAGAAACACATTCAATATGGGCAAGAGAACAACAGTCTGACAAAGGAACTGTACTTGGTAAGTACATGAAAATGTTTATTTCTGCTACAAAACTGACCTTCTCAGGAATCAAATCTGAATACTTAATATTCAATGCAATTGATTTTTCTACAATTTTTAATACTGCAAAAATTGTACAAGTCAACATCGCTGCAGACCTGGTCAGCTGACAACCCATTCTTCAACTCTATTTAGCATCAACAAAAGCAGCACAAAATATGTTTCAGTTCTTGATGCAACATAGAAGACAAGTGAAACAATCCATCAAATACAAGTTTCTATGTAAGAAACATTGAAGCTCAGCAGCTCTTTTGTGCTGCAAGACCTAAAGACATTTTCAAATCCTTATTCAATAACTGTCACAAAGCACAAATCCCTTTTATTAACTGATAAAGCCAGAGTTAAAACTGCTGAGATCCCATCTGGAAAATATCTCAATTCTCCTCTCAAACTAACTTTGCAGTCAGCCAAAGTGCTTTGCAACACTCAAACTCATTCTGAATCGCAGTTACATATGTGCTCATTAAGCTGCTTCTTTATATTAATGGGAGGAACTGTAGTAAAAATATCTTCTTTAGAGTTGTCACTTTATAAAACAAATATTATGAATTTAAAATTAACTACTTAGAAAAACATGCTACTCTGACAACTTGCCGACTGTGTACCCAATGCAGAGCTACAGACACGAGCACTGGTTGAACGAATCTAAACAAGCACTAAGATCTCTGCCCACCTCCCAGGTCTCTCCACGTGCAAAAATTAGTTCATGAAGTATCTGCAGGGACAGATTGGAGGACAAACACAAAATACAGAGCAGCACCACTAAATAGTAAGGTAAGAGAAGCTTACTCAAAGAATGAAAAATTCTGGAAGTGTTCAAGTAGGAAAAGGAATACTAGGAAAACGCACAAACAGGCCAGTCAAAAAATAAATACACTGCAGGCTCTGAGGAACTACTTGGAAATGTGTGGAGGGTGAAAAGGGGAGAGACAGATGCTGTATCTCAAGCCTAAGACACCTTGTATTTCAAACTTCACAATCAAGAAGCTTTTCAACCAAAAAAATAAAATTTAAAAATAAATAAAAAGAAAAAAAATCATAGAATGATTTTTTGAAATTCTATGAAAAAAATCATAGAATGACTTGGGCTAAAAGGAACCTTAAAGATCATCAGATCATCTCATTTCAACCCCCCCGCTGTGGACAGGGACACCTTTCACTAGACCAGATTGCTCAGAGTCCCATCCAACCTGGCCTTGAACACTTCCAGGGATGGGATATCACAACTCCTCTGGGAAACCTGTGCCAGTGCCCCAGGCACCCTCACAATAAAGAAGATAATTTTTCTGTACTTGTTCTCACAGTTGGGGAAGTCCTTATGACACCCTTGTTCAACTAATTAACTCAGGGCAAACTGTCCAATAATTACAGTATTGGTGGAATAGGGTGATGCACCCAGATATTGTTTTGTAACCACAGAGCTCATCTATTGCCCAAGGTATCCAAACTGCCTCAGTTCCACAGACTTAAAAGATCCCTGACTCTATGTCAAGTTTTACAGAGCTTCTGGGGTCACCTACAGGACTACAGACAGGTAAGACCCATGGTTTGTAGCAGGCAAAGCAGTAAGAATTACTCTAAATAACTGAATGAACAGGTACGAAATCTGTTGCAACCGGGAAGAGTCACTACGGCTTTTGAAAACTAACACCATAGCTCAGAGAACTATTAAGACTTACAGCAGTAAAACAAACAACAACAAAAAACCCCACAAATCAAACAAGTGAACAAACAAATGAACAAAAAAAAACCCCCACAATCAAGGTCACTCATCAAAGCTGCTGAAACAAACTAAGCTGTCTGAGGGTAAGAGGGAGGGCTGTCACATAGATGGTAATGGGCTCACAGGAAAGAAAGGACACAAATTAGTAAGATCTGCAGCGCTTGAGCTCACATTAGCTCTTTATCCTGATTTCAAAGAGGGAATGAATAGAAAAGCTAAACTTTACCAGTATTCTCAGAACCAAGGATGATGTTCAGGATGATAACAAGGGCCCAGTTGAAGAATTACAGAGGAACCATACAAGATTAGGAACGCAAGCAGTAAAATAGCAAGAGATATTTAATAGTGGTAATGGCACATGAGACAAAATGAAAAAAATCCCCCATATTTTACACAAGAGCATGTAGTTACAGGGCAAGGGGGAAGGGCTTCAAACTGACAGATAGTAGATTTAGATTGGATATTAGGAAGAAAAGGTCTTTACAATGAGGGTGGTGAGGTACTGGGAGAGTTTGCCCAGAGAAGCTGTGGATGCCCCATCCATGGAAGTGTTCCAGGCCAGGCTCTGAGCAACCTGACATAGTGGAAGGTGTTCCTGTCTGCAGCAGGAGGGCTTGGAACCAGATGATTTTTAAGGCCCCTTCCAATCCAAATCATTCTATGATTCCATGATATTCAATAATGGGCTTTTAGATCACCATTTCTACTGTGGAATAAAAGCAGTAAGTATTCTAACAGACACCTTTTCACAGACTGGTCATCTCACAGAGAACTGACAGAAAGCTCTGTGTGCAGAATAACCCTTACACATGTGCAAAACAGCACAGCTCTGCTTAGCTATGAAATCAACTCATGGAGAGTTTGCATGGGTTCAGGGATGAATATAAAAAGCCCTGAGGTGCATTTCAATGCAAAGATATGAGCTCTGCCTCTGGAAGCCACTGAACCACAGACTGCTGTTGGCCAGGAATTCTTGTGTAGGTTCTCCAAAGAAAAACAAAACACAAACCCTCACCTCTGGCTATCCCAGTTTCTGGCAAATGCTATGAAAAGTAGCAAATACACTCTTCAAGGGTCCTTGAAGACAGGACTTAGCAAACTACTAGAGACAATTTCTCCTACATTTGGCTGCTTTTCTCAGCTAAAGCAAAGCTCAATAGGAATGACATTATAGTGGCAATTTATTAGAAATCTAAGGGGTTTTTTTCAAACTTATGTTTTCAAACAGTTTTTTTCTATTCTCCTGGCTTCTTCACCTTTTCAACAAGATAGGGAATGATCCACCAACTTGTGGCACAGAGTTCCACTTCAAATTACACTAGCTTGTCAAATATGAACATCTCCCTCCAGCAGGCCAGAGCTTACTGACTGTTCCCTATTTCCCTGGAAATTGATGTAGCATGGATTGTGGAAGAGAGAGTACAGTAATTCTCAAGCCACAGACACTAAAAGATTATTAAACCAGTGAACAGGATAATTAAACTCTGAACGATCCACAGTTAATTTGCAGTTGAACTTTCCTACACAACACAGGTCTGTAATTATAATTTTCAATCAGATACTTGATATAAGAGTGCTTGTTAGGGGGGTTTCACAGACAGATGTCTGAAACAGGGATACTATTTATTATACTTGCACAACAAAATTCACAAGCTAGAGTGTAGCTGTTTAATTCTATTCTCAACTGAATCACCAGATCCAGCACTGTGCAGGATTAGCTGTTAATATCCCAGGCTTTCCTTCTGTACGAGCTGCCCCCAGTTCAGCAGAGTTCTCCTCACCCAGAACTCCACTGCCAGATGCCAACCACCAAAACCTGCTGAAAGCAAATGTAATCCGAGTGACAGTTAAAATAAAACCATCACAGAATGAAAATCATCGTATTACAGCTTCCCCTTTTGTTAAAGTAGATTTAACTGATCTAATTGGCTTTATATTCCTCAATATGAAAAAGCCTACATACAAACATCAATAAAAACTAGAGGGAGCAACACTTGAAATGTTTTTTTAATTGACTTTTTCTTTTCAGGACAATAGCTCAGGGATAAAGTTTCATTATTACTCCAATATTTCAAGTCCTTCAAAAAGTGTACAGTTTATACTCAGGATACCATGCAAACATGATTCACAGGAAATAAACTAAAAACAAAAAGCACAAGAAAAATTAACAATTAAATTGAATTTACATGACTAATAAAAATTTCTTCAATTGCGAATCCTACAGTCAAATTGTAATTAAGATAGCATATACCAAGCTATTATATTCTTAAAACACCCATCTTAATTTTACACTGACATGCAAAAGATGTATATGTACAGTATCTTTCAGAAGAGGAGGGTAAACATGGCAGATTTAACTTCCTATAAGTAAAAGACTCCTTATCAGCCAAAACACTTGGAAAAAAAAAAAATCACAGGAAATTTGAGAGGTGAAGAGTATGGTATATTACACACTGAAACCAAACTACAAAACCACAATTAGTCCAAAAACAAAAGAGAAAAAATTAATGAGAAAGATAAGCAATACATGTGGCTTCAATGCAAGCCAGAGGCAATTCATTCACAGCTTTACTTCTAAGCAGCCTCTGAAGGGCTTTTCTTTTAAGGCTAAGGTATTACTTAGAAATATACACACACACACACTGAAATACAAACAATCACAAAGCAGTACTGAAAGTGAAAATTTTAAAAAAAAAAAATTGTTTTGACATCCTACTCAAAAACCAGAAAAATAAAAGAGTAAATGCTTTATTCTTCACTGATTATTACATGAGAACACGACTACTTTAATCTTCCACTGAGAAGATGAGAAGAACAAATAAAAATTTGCCTGTGTTTCAACACTGCTGCTGATTTTGCACCTTTTAAGCCACGTGTGACTCAAGATTTCAAAGCAAACTTCTAAAACAATTGCATAACTTCAAATAAAATAAGAAACTTAAAAAAAACCCAAACCAAACCCTGCTGTCGGCCTTACGTTGAAATGAAGAAAAATATAAAAAACCACTGAATTACTTGCAGTAATGCTTGAGAAAACAGAATCTTGGCAGAGTGCAGTGCAAGCCCAGAGTACACAAACAGCATAAATGGGTATCACCTGAAAATGTGCTTATTCCAACCTGTCTACAACTTTCTCTGCCCAACAGCAGCTCTGTCTACTGCAAGGCATTATGCACAAAGAAGTTTACAGCTGCAATGTGCAGTTTTACAGTAAGGGGCTTTATACACAGCTCACTACATTTGTTTAATATACAGAACTCAAACACACACAGAGCAAACCCTCCTGGATGCTCCCTACGTCATATCCAGCTACAAAATACTCAGGAAACCATCTGCAGACAAACAGAAGTTAAACATTTTTATCACATGAATTCCTCCATCTAAAAAAACCTTTGTGATATTAAGTGCTTTAAAACAATTTATGTAGAGCTACAGATTTCTGTGCAATATCCTATGCTGCACTCCAGACAAATCAAAAAAACAGTGATCTAATTTACTTGGTATATAAACATGTAGTATTGTAACTATGAAACAACTTTAATTATGTTTCAATAATTTAATATTAATTTAATATTAAATATTTAATATCAATATTAATTTAATATTCCTTTCTGGTAAAACCTTAGCTGCTAAGACTCTAATGCTGAGATACTACAATATGACCAAAATGCATTACTGGGCTCTCAGTTGTAGAGCCACGTCAGCCACGCTGCAATAGGTTGGCAGCATTCTGCCACTAGAGAAAAATAAACTTTGTTGTATTTCCTTAGCAAAGGCTGTCTTATAGGTGTTTACATCTGGCAAATGTACTTGCAAGAACTAATGAGACAGCAGCATGAAATAACCCCCAACAATTAACTGAGGATTATTAATTGAGTATTAACGGATTTTTAATTTGCCCACCTACAGGAGGGCAGCTCCTGAGGCACATGCTTGCAGCTCCTGTCTCACTGGAAGTCACAGCACAGCCCAGCAGGAAGTTCTGGGATATACATGGTTGGACAGCACTGTCGAAAGATTCATTCTCATCTCTCCCCTGTTCTGAATAATCCACTCACACAGTAAAGCAAACAAACAAAACACAACCTGCATTTAAAACCCTCACACCCAAACAACAGGGTCTGAAATTCAGTAACTTGTTTAGAAGTGGAAGTTTGATAGACAAAGGAAAAACTGCTTTTCAAAAAATGAGTTTCAATTAGTTTTTGTTGGTTGGTCTTGTTTGGTCAGGTTTCTTTTAATAACTTGCTATAGGCTAACATTCAGACAAATCCCTCACACACCTACCCCCAGATTTTAGAACTGCTATTTCCTTTAGGTCTTATAATGGGAGGTAAAAAAAACAAAACAAAAAAAACCCATCAAACCCCATAAGCAATAATCTAGTACTCCACTGCCAACCAATGTGAATAAGAATCATCCAGAGAGCTCATACAGAAAAAAAATACTATCAAAAACTTGACAGAGATACAAGTATCTGAATTACAGGCATACAGATACTTTGGTGCCATTATTGTACAATCAATCGAAATTACAACACTACATTTCAAACATGATGTACAAAAGTACATCAAGCTGGCTTGTTTTTCTTAGATTCAGGGGCATTTTGATTCTTTAATGTTACATTTTGGCATATTACTTTTCTTTTTCTTTTTAATCTCTTTAGACAAACTGGTTCAGGTTTTTGTGTACTTGAGAAATGACTTGTGTAAGCTGACTGACAGGCATTTGAATTTCCTGTTGAGTGTGAAGACAGAAGCTACTTTTGATGATTATCAAATTTATTCCTTCTGGATGTGAATTTTTTATTTTAAAGACGAGATCTAGCATTTCTGCTCTTTTAAGCCTTGGTGAGAGACTCTCAAAAGTAAAGTGTCAGCATTTATGTTTGCTTGTAATGTGCATTTTCTCCAAAGCTTTCAATTTTATTAACACAAAACCATCATTAACCCTCAGATATTTCACCCAAGTTTTAAAGTTTAGAAGCAACTTTAGAAATATGACTGGTTACTACACTGGTGTCCTCTCACAGCAACTTTCTTCTTTCAAACAATGCACAGATTGTTTGCATGTATCAAGGCAACAGGTGCGTTCTGAAAATCAGCCCCCAGTTCCTCTTCATGCTTGAAAATACCAGGAAATTCTACTCAGATGTCAACTTCGTTCCCCAGAATCCTTACCAGTACCCCAGAACATTTCACATTTAAATAATTCATATAACCATAACCTAAAGAGCTGGAAAAACTGACTCTTACAGGTTTATCCATGATGGCAAGTACAATATAACAGTTAACTGTATGAAGCACATCTGAGAATAATTACACATAAGCTTGTTCTCTTTGGCACTGCAGTACTTGGCAGAGCTTTTGCAACCTCAAGTCACATCACCTGGAAAATCTTATTCCTGTGCCAAGGAGTCAAATATATCCACCATTAATATTTTAATGTGGAACATACATAACTTATTCACAGAAGTATGTCAAAGAGTAACCTGATCTGCAGTGTAAGCTAATATACAAATGCAGCTTAAAAAAGAATAACATCCCCCCGTGAAACAAAAACTAAATCCCATCCAAACATTTAGCTCATCCTCAAAAGACAAAGCTCGTAATGTAAGACAGTCTGAATTGATTAAAATAAGCCTCATATATTCTTCCTGGCTTAAACAGCCAGAGCAGGAGGGACAGGTCTTACCCCAACCACACGCTTTTTAAGTAGAATGGACACAAGGTAAATGTACTCAGAAAAACCCCCAACATTCTCACATTTGTTTGTCCATGACTTCAGCTAAAGTTTCAAAGATACTGAAAAAGTACTGCTGTGGTTCATCCCCAAAAATCCTTTACATAATTTTTTATACAAAGAATAGAATTTGCCTTCAGAGTGTGGAAAATAAAAATATTCAGTTTCCTGGAGAAAAATACTTCTTTCTTTCTTTACTGCAGGATACCTACTCAGGATTGGGACAGAGGGGTGGGAGAAGGAGAGGGCAAGAATGGATTAAACAGTCACAAATTTCTAGCAGTAACAGAATTATGCTACATATGAAATCTTTTATCATTACAACAGTCACTCTCTTTCCTCTTTTGACTCAATTATTTGATTTAGGCATACTGAGATAATCCTAAACATCAGTGACCTTTGCCTTCAGGACACATAAGGACTTGGTCAGTTCCAGTAGATCTATAGCCCAAAGAAGTGAGTTAGAGATGTTCATTAGGGAAGTGACACATTTATCATGGGCAGCACAGGTATTATAAATCTCTTCTATAAAGGCTAATGCTTTTAACAGGCAGTGAATTACAAATTCTTTAGGAGACTTTCCATCTATGTCCTGATGATCTTAAAGTGTCTTTGATATGATTGGCAAAAAATATCCAAATGCATTTGTTAACAGGAAGAACATTATAAACACATTTTAACTCTATTTTCATTATTTTCTTTGAATTGATTTGGACACAAAAGCCAGCACTTCCATAATGCAATGAACTACTTGAATTCCTACCCCCAACATTCAATCATTTCAAGGTCATAAGAAGCAACAGTCAAAAATATTTTGCCACTTTCCTCCCCCTCACATATACTAACTTGTTTAAAGCACAGCCACCCAATGAAGCCAAGCATGCCTGTTTTCACAGGAAGAATGGAAACAACCAATATTGCAACTCTCTTCACACTTGATATACTTTCATTTCCCATGACACCCTCATTTGTGCCCCATTAAATTTTACTCCACATCCTATTCCAACACTGCTTTTTTGTCATCAAAGTCCACTTCTAAGCTCATTCCAAAGTAAAATGTTAGACTGGACGTCAACTGTGTCCTCATAACAAGTTGTACAGAGGAAGAAATACTGACAGCTTGAAATAAAGATTGAAAATACCACCTGCTTTAAACAGCCTGAATAATCTCTGGTATTAATGCAAGGCAATATTAATGAGAGATTTCTTTCTAGAATAATCCTAGTCTTTATGTGCAAATTCAAAGCCTTGCTTCAGTTTAATTACTCTTTCACTTATGCCATTTGTACATACTGTATTTACAGTACGTGCATACTGCATCCAGTATTTAGACTCGTGCAACAGAGCAGCACCACCTCACTCAGAGGCTGAGCAATTCAGTCTCCTCTGAGAGCTTCCACACAACGAGCATCTGAAAAAGAAAAATCACTCCTCAGCCAAGGTGCTCAGCATAAGCCACGTTAATGCTTCCAAAAAGACAAATGCACATGGCCACAGCCAGCACTGCGCCCCTGGCTCGCTCCAAGTCGGAAAAAAAAACTGGCAAAAATCTCCCCCTCCTCTCTCCCCTTGGCTTGAACATGTTAATCCTATATGAGCACATATTCACTGAATCCAGCCATCCTGCTCCTCCAGAGAGCACTAGGATGGGCAGGAGAACAGGCAGTAAATGCTGCCATCTACCAGAAAGTCAAGAATTTTCCACTTCAGCTGGCAGTAAGCAAGCCGGAACTGGGGGGGGTTGCAGAGGAGCTGCTGGGTAAACATGGCAGCCAGTTCTTATCCAGTTATAATCTTTAAAACATAAAAGCCACCAAATAAAACCCTCAAAAAAAAAAACCACCTTTCAGAAAGTGGAACTCAGTCCAAGTATGAAAAGCAAAAATGTAAAGCTGCAATTCAGTGGGCCAAGAAAAATCGCCTCTGGCATATGGCACAAAAATCGAACAGAGGCTTTCTGCAAACAGAAAAAGTTCTCTCAGAATCAAAGAAGTTTGATCTGAAGATGCAGAAGGAGCACTCGAGACAGACAAAACCAGAGCAAAATAGCCAGTCACATTTTTCTCACTGGAGAAACCAAGGTCCCATTAGGAGTGCTTAAGTGTTTCTATATAGGCAAGAGAATTTTATGCAGTGTCTCAAAGCAGTATCAGTACAGGAGCTTTATTTTAGAGGGCTGGTAAGTGAACTGCAACAAAACCACCTGACTAAATTAGTATTTATTTAATTATTGAAAGGAAATAGAAAAAAAAATTAGCAGTATGACACACTGGCATAAAACTGACTTTTGTATCAGAAGAATGAAGATGCCAAATAGTGATCCTGCCTGCTATTAAGTGCTCTACTTTTTCAAGTTTAGTTTCTGTGCTGGGTGGCTATCAGGTATCACAATGAACAATAATTAGTATACTGAAAAAAATCACCTCCATCACCTCCCGAGGGGAAAGCCTCACCTTGCACATTTACTGCAATGAAAATATACGAAACAGATCCCCCCCAGCTTTCTGTAAAAATGGGATTTTTTTTGAAAGCCCTCCATCAGACCTCTTAAAGAAGCATAACTGTAATGAAGCAAAACTTGAGCCTTCCCTATGTATGGGTAGGAAGATACAGAATACAAGACCCATTATACTCAAGATATTCATAAGCCATCTGAAAAGACAAGTGATGAGCACAGGAATAATTTGCAATTGATACAAAATTATTCAGGACAGGCAAAATTAAATTGAAGAGAACTGCTGAGAAAACCTGTTAACAGCCTATGCCTGAGATACAAGATAGCAGTTGAAATGGAGTCCATTAACTGAGAAGGGATTCTTACAGGAAAGAGAAGCAGAGACAAAGATCAGGCTTGGATCAGCTGCTGCCTCTCAGAAAAGGTCTGGAGAGGTACCTGGTGGTTTCGAAAAGCATCAGCTCAGTGGTAGACAAAAAGGCAAAACATATTAGAGAAACTGAAACAGCAGCCAACCATGGCACTGAACTCCATCAGGCACTGAGATTCAGCCTTGTCCCCACTCCAAATGTGTACTGAAGGACTCCTTAAGGGACCACCAGAAACATGGAATGGTCTAAAAGAGCCAAGGTGCAACTGAGCAGGACTCAAGCTTAGAGGGTGAGGAAGAGACACACATGGGAATTGGTGCAGATAAACCAGAAAGCCAACTGGCAAACAATACCCAAAAGTGATACTGAAAATTACTTCTACACATGAAGCAGTCATCAAGATGTAAGAAGTGGTAATGATAATAGTAACTTTACTGAAAATCAAGTTTTGTTTAACAAAAGACACAAATGGAACACATTCTGAATCTCCTGATCACAAAGTATTCTGGAGAGCAAAAAACCCACACACATATGCAGAATAAAGTACTAAAATACCACAACATGCTTTGGTGCAGTTTTTAGCTGCACCCACACTCTTCACAGTTACCTTATTTTTATTGTATTCTTTTCTTAAGGTCTTAACATTCATCACACAAAGGTCTCTGTGGTCTGCCTAGTACGTTCATTTTGAGGTTACACTCTAGATGACCATTCATTAAAATAAAAACCAACCTTCCATTTACTAGACAATTAAAATTGAGCTATAAAATAATACCACTTGGGCAAAACATCCCTAGGGCAGCCTTAATGTTTTTTCCACAGGAACACGGGTATTAGTGTAATAATAAAATAGAACACTTAAGATTACAATAAAATACTACCCCTAAATATGCATTTAGGGAACACACTAGCATTTTGAAACGGATCTATAATCCTTTATGAGAGAATAAACTGATGCTTGTGGGGCTTTTCTCCCCTCCACTCACTAAAAAATATGTTAAATCAATATTCATGTCAGAGCATAGAACCTGCACTCCCAGTTAACCAGTTTACTAACAAATAAAAAAATCTATTATTCCCAACAAGAATATCTTCACACTCTATCACAAAGTTTAATTACGAAGGGTACCAAACCAAATTTCAGAAACAACCCTAATCCCGTTATATCACAGCAAGATTAACATTGTAACTCACGTGAACGGACTGTGCTTTCCATCAGGAACTCTACCAGCAATCACAGAAAGCAACACTTGGGTACTAAAGCACTAAAAGACTCCACTTATTTCACAGAGAGTGTATTCAGCCATTGCTACACATGTATGTAATTTATAGAAAAACAGCATTAACTCCCAAAAGGTAAAACTTAATTTCCCTGCAGAAAGAACATTCACATATAAAAACTGTGTAACCAGATGAACAAAGGAAAACAAAAAATTCAGCTCCCCAAAGAATGCTGAAAACACTTGCTGCAGCAGGCAAAGCAAAATGGATTCCTAAATAATCCAGACAGTAAGTTACATTATACTAGTTCCAGTCTTTAATAACTACTGAGTAGGTACCACTTAACACAGCTACCACATGAAACAGCTGCTTTGATACCCTGATATCATTACAGACATATACAGGCTACCAGCTGTCTGACAGCTTTGACTTAGATCTCTTCCTTGTCCCAGAAACCAAGTGGTATTTTGATTTGTACATTACACATGATAAAGCAAAACTTAAGTGAAGGACCACTACCTTACCTTACATACCCAAAACACACACAATAAGCAACTGATGAATTGTTTATGGAGAACAAACAAATCTATCCTGAAAGTAATATGCATTCAAAAAATCTTCAAAAACTTAGAGTGCAACATCAAAAACCAACCAAACAAAAACCCCAAACCCAAACAAAAAACAGCTCAGCAATCAACACAGAAGTTTAGCACATGCCTAAAGTGAGACATTAATTTGAGTGCAGGAACAGAAATGCTCATGCCCAGCCAATAAATCTAGGCTATAGCTAGGTATTTTAATGTTTTCATCCTATGTTTAATAAACAACAATTTGCAGCTGTGTTAGCATCGTAAATGTATACAAACACAGACTGTCATTGTAGTCTGTCCCATCAAGGCTTATGAAACTATCAGGGACATTCTTCCTTTCAGACTGTTTTCCCCCAGTTCCAGCTTAACTACCAGAGACACAGAAAACCAACTACTCTCACTTTGCTGTAGCTGTTAATGTATTTCTGGAGTTACATTCCCTTTCAGCTTTCTCTTGTGCAGGCTACAAAATCTCCCCTTATAGGTTGTGTTTCCCTGACTCTCCAATTGCCTGGCACTGGTTTTGGTATCTCAAAGTCTGCACTTGCTGCGTGTGTTTTCACACGTGCACCTGATTATTCTTGCTTAAATACGGTTCACCCATGAACTTAAAACTGTTTCACTGTTTTCTACAGTTCATTCGATGTGACTGGTGAAGAAAGAAATTTGCATATTCTGAAATCCACTACTGCCTTTAACAAGGGTTTAATTCACCCTAATCATATTAGGCAGGTTCTCATTCTAATAAACAGTGTTGGGGACAACTAGCTTTCACTATCCAAGATGCCCCCAGCATGGATGAAATCACTGGCACTTCTCATCCTCCAGAGGCACACTTCATATTTTCAATATTAGTGTTTTTTAACATCTCCTTCCCTACCAGTTGCAAACACACTTAGGAAAAAAAACCCCACAATAACAAAAAAACCCCATGGAATTTTATAAGCCAGGCAAAATTTAAACAGTTATGACCCTCAGATATTACACAACAAACACACAATCACAGATACAAATGCAGGTTTCCAGTAAGTTCTAGAAAGAGAGGCTGACTAGCACTCAGGATTAGCTACAAAACACAGGACATAAAACATACTTCAACCAACAATCCAACTGTGGAAGCTTCCATCACATCTTACTAAATGTAAAGGAATTCTACTCTATTTTTAGTTCATCTCTACAGCTGAGGATGCATCTACACAGTAAGACAAATCAATTGTAGAGCCAACAACCTCTAATTCAATTTTAAGTTCTATCCAGAATGACCAAATCCTGGCAAGAAAGAATACTAACAAGACTGTCCTCCAGCAAAGACATAAGAACTGGGAAATTATTATTACAAAACTACTGCACTGCTGACAGGGAAATCAAGATGCTTTTGAAAGTCAATTAATTACAGATAAGCTTGAAAGTGATCTTGCAACAAGGAAAGTTTACTGGACATATAATGCAAAAAAATCTCTTGTTGAACATAGTACCAACACTTTCCTTTAAACAAAGCAAACATATCACTAAAGTACATACAACTGGGGAGTTAACTTCCCTCTTGTGGAGAAATATTTGCTCTATCCTACAAGCCCCAAAAATCTGCTTCAGTTTTTCCGTCCAAAGCAGAAATCGCTACATGAACGTTCAAAACAGTTTCCAGATCTGTACTACTTATGTCACTGCTCTAATTTTTCCTTGAATGAGGTAAATAGAACAATTTTTGAGGTTCCTTCCTTGCTGTTTTCTCAGCATAAAAAAACCTGCAGCAGTAGGAGAACTGCAAACAAGCCACCACAACGCAGTGAGCCCTATGGACTGGGAACGGCCCACACACAAATGTGCTTCCAGCTTCTAGACAGAAGTACTGTTTCATTACTATGGCCTCAAAAACCATAACTGGACCTAATACATAACAATATCTATTTCTTTATTCCTGTATATTTTCTTAATTAAACCTTAAGTTGATTGAATATTTTAAACCAAATATTCCCCCCCCCGCCCATAACTACTGGTAATCCTAGACCAAGTAACTGTAATGAGGACTAAATGAATCAAGCTTTTTCAATACTAATTTGTAGAAACTGAATTTTTGTAAAAAAGCAACAACAGTACTGATCCAACTTATTCATTTTACCAATACATCAGTATTAAAAAAAAAATATAGATAGATAGATAGATAGATAGATAGATGGATGTTTTGGAACAAAAAGGAAGGGAGCAGTTTGCCCACGGAGAAAGTGATAATACAGAACCAATTTATACATTAATAAATAAATTATTCCTAACAAAATACTGCAATTTCCCTAAATGATGAGTTATTTCCCCTTTATTTCAATATTTTACAAGTTACCTATTACACTTCCATATTTACGTGAATGATTCATCATTCCAGAATACAGGATAAAAGTAGACATGGAAATCTTACTGGCAGTACCAGCCCCTGAAGCACTCAGGGAGCCTTTGCTGCCAAAACCACTTCAGACAGGACGGGTTTTAATGGGACTTGAGCATCAGTGGACCAGGTATCAACTTCTACAGTAACCAAGGTTTTCCAGAGAAGTCAATCTCCAGGATGCTCCTGAGAGAGGAGTGGCTTCAGCAAGGAAGCAGACTCAAAAGTCTTCCAAAAGGATAAGAGCATAGCCCTACTGAAATTTAGGCAATCCATCTTTACTGCTTTTCTCCTGTCTGAGATGTGAGGAAGTCAGAATACAAAAAAACCAATGAGTCACATGCAAGACTGTACCAGTGGCAAACCTGGTTTTGCCACTAATTCCAAGCTGGGGAACCAAATCTCGTAACAAGAATACACGGAGATCAACAGAGGAAATCACCAAGTATGAAGACATGCAAGAAATTATCCAGTATTTCTAAAGGAATAAGCTGAAAGTAACCTGGGGAAACCCCAACAAGCCATAGAGGCACCAAACACAATTCAGTCAATGTCAGTCCTTCCTCTCAAATCCCAGTAGTGGATCCTTTAGCTCAGGGTTACAAAGCTAACTAGAAACTCTGGGACAAAAATCAAGTTCATAAGCTACCAATTAGTTCAGTCTATAGTAGACTTTTGAAACACTCTGGGGGTACTCTAGCCAAACTAATCAATTATTTGATTCTTCAAAGACCTTTCCCAGACTTCTAGACTTTCTTGGTCAGGTTTCCCCTATCAATACTAGATATTAAGTATTTGCCATATGTGCTGTAAGAACTACCTCAAGAAAAGAATGTGTATTCTAGTTTTCTCCACTCTCTCTCCTCATATTCTGACTTCTCACTTTACTTCCCATTTCACACATCTACCATAGTCTTAACTTCTCCAAGTTAGGACATCCTCTTTTTGTGTCACACTTGCATCAATTTGTCTCTTCTTATTTTACTTCCTTTTAGGACAGATTCAATCCTCTTGATACCATTCTAATATTTAAGAATCCAGACAATCTCTACAGGTTTCCTCCAAGGAAATGAAGATTACAACTGAAATACTGCATTTTTAAGGTACCTTCTTTCTTGGAATACATCTAAAACTGCCTCTCATTTCACACAAATTAAGACCATTACTCCTCATACACTACTTAAGAGATCACAATCACTATGGATTTAGACATAAATTTTAATTTCCTTCGTAAACACCACCCCTACCCTTTCCTGACATTAAGGAAGCTTTGGCATCTTTTTGTGGGACGTCAAAAACACCCAAACAAACAAAATCAATCTTAACTCAGTTACAAGGTCTTTCTTCATATGGAACGAATCCAAGATGACAGCCTGAAGGTCCTGGTAGCAACCATCAAGGCATCATTTTTATTTCAAAAGCCAGTTTGAACACACTTATGAACTGTGGAAATGGGCTTTTATTTATACAGAGTTACACAAGAGGGCCACAGGGACCCAAAGAGCAGATGCAAACAGAAGCCTGAAGCTGATGATCATTCTGGTATTGATGTGAAGAGATTCCTCATCTCCTGAACAAGAAGTTCTGTGCATTTTTAAAGCAGCAACACAATCACAAACTGCACTTAACACTGCAGATCAATTTAGTAAAGAATATTCAACTAATGAGGGTATTACACACTCAGCTGTTAAGACTATGAGATCCACACTTTCCAGATAGCAGCTATAGTGAACTCCAGGGACTTAACGTCGTAGCTGACATTTCTTTAAGTAAGTTTACTGCATAAGATGGTGTCACTCTGGTAGCAACTCAAAGTGTCACAGCTTCAGGTTATGCTTCTCATCACTGATACCTGATGGTGACCAGGAACAAGAGAAAAACTGAAAAACTCTCCTCACGAGATGCAACTTGAGTAACAGTAACAGCACCTTTTGGAAGCATCTGGTATTCATCTAGAGAAGCTACATGAACGAGACCATTTAATTTACAGTTCTGCTTTGCAAAACACAAAGCAATCTTGTTATAAACTACAGAAGCATTTAAAATTGAGCAGGAAGTAACATACAATTACAGATTGGGAATGAAGGAGCTGCTAAATGTGTCTAAAACGACGAACTTCACCATAACAGCAGCAGCACAGAAGAGCTGCTGTTATGCCCTCTCTGAAAGCTGGCACAATAGAAGGTGCTTGAAACACCCAAAACTATAAAAAAATTACCAGTGAGGAATGGTAGAGGGAGTTTTGAGGTGAAAGAACAGCTGAGGCATTGTGAAGAAAGCTTCAAAAATACATCAAGTTCTGTTTTTCACTATGGTTTCACTACGCTTTTGGTGTGTAACTCTTTAAAAAGTCAGCCCAGGAATCAGTACACTGCAGTGTAAGTGTCAGCAGAGGCATCCCTTTTGAAATAATTTCTGAGGTGCCTGAAGCTACAGGATGAAATCCCTCAGGAATTCTGACTCAAAACACTATCCCATTTACAATAACAACTTCAGTGTTGTTGATGTGGAGGTTCCAGCAGAATTTGCTGGCAGGCAAACCATCTCACATTTAACTGCTCAGCTCCGTCCACCGGACTGCTCGGTTACGTCACCTTAATTGAGCAAAAAGCAACTTAAGTTGTGCTGACTGCTGACAGACAGCAAGACTAATCTGAAGGCACATTTCAAAAACTGACCTGCTGTCTGAAGTGATGTGATTTATTCTTGCCTCTGAAACGAGGACAGAGCTCCTGAGCTGGTAGAGCATTAGACTGAGAACCAGAACGTAAACACTCTGGTTCTCATCACAACCGACTGCAGCAATGTGACAGGGTCAGAAAGGCGTTCTTTAGAAGGCAGTTTCCACTACTGCTTTTCTGAATGTTTCCCAAATAATTTCCCGGTTAAACAACCCAACATGGAGGTGTCAAACATGCAAACTTTTATTGCCACGTTTTCACCTAATGCAAGACATTCACCCAGACAGTGCATTCCAGCCACGTGAGTGGTGTCCTGGAGATTTAGAGAGGCAATTTTGTAAAATTTCGCTGGAACACACAGAGCTGTCTAGCAAGAGTAAATAACCACCCACTGCTCCACTGAACAGGGAAGCAGGGATAAAGCTGCAACTTAATTTCAGCTTTGCCCCTTCAGTAGCTTGCGAACAGTTGCAGGACTCTGCTTTGAAGAGGTCGTCTTATAGTGCTCTGAAGATCAGGGTCCTGTTATGCCTTAGCCTGAAGCCTGAAATAATGGCATTCAAAACATCTATATGCTGTATTTAAGTAGATTGTTACGTTTTCAGTGACTAAGTAGAAAAGAAAGATGATTATTGCTTCCAAGCCAAGAAAAAAAACACCCAAGGCAACCTTTTTTCTCCTAGAAATATAAGTAATTTCACTTCTCTAGTCGTGGTTCCCTAATACTCAGAGTGAACCCTAACTGAACACAGGGGTAAGACTTTTAACCTACAAGCTGCAGTTATTTTTTTTTTCGGCAAAGACGCCTTGAGTTTCAGAGCTAAGTAGCAACAGTTAAAATATGGAGGTACAAATTAACTCTGAACCTGGGCACTCTGAATTAACTGCCCTGTTTGGTTCACAGGGTATTGATCATTTGAATAAACATGATGCAAGCTCTTTAAAGAAGCCAGTGCTGCAATCTGAAGTTTATATTATGCAACTTGAATTAATTAGCCTGTTCACAGAATGACTCCACCAGCTGCAAACTTTGTGTGACTACAGTAAAGGAGGAGATCTTAACTCCAGATTTTAAAAATTAAATGTTATGGCTTTAAAATAGAAAGTATTTTATGGAACAAACCCACAACTTCCTGAAGTTTTGAGACATTGAGACATTTTTTGCTGATTTTTATACGCGACAAAGCTGAAGCGTCAGAAAGAAATGCTCTGTATTAGAACTCTTTAAATGAAACTCAATACAAATTCATTTACAGCAAGTTTCTAGACTACCATTTGGGGGTTATTATGACTTATGTATCACAGTCATGCACCACTTTAGAGGCTTTTGCAAGCCTGGGCTATATCTGAGAACAAGATAAAATGGTTAGTAACTGATAGAAATTCTTTATTATTTTTATTTTGTTGAAAACTAAAGGTCTCATTTCAGAAGAACATATGGAAGGTGCTGATTTGAAACAAAGAAACAAAAAAAGCCAATAAAACAAGGCAAAAGAAGGAGTAAATACCAGCAGTGGGGCTGGGAAGGCAGGGAGCCGTAGTGCAGCTCAGCTCCACATGGGGGACCCAAGTCTAACACTTAACAGCTCTGACACCGAAAAATCACCGAGGCGAGATATCAAAGCCCTGGAAGAAGTTTTTAAGTCCTTCCTTAGTGGCATATCCAGTCAAAGAATCTGTTTTTCTATGTCAGAAGTAAGAACTACAGGTACACAAACATCACTGGTAAAGGGACAATATTCAGAACCGTGAGAAGGACAAACACACATGAGCTCTCTTACACACAGGGACAGGATACAGCGGAGACCGACCCTGTTCACTGACTCTGTACTTCGACAAACTCCACCGAGTATTTGTTTCTTGAACAACTGACTCATTACACAGGGCTGGGGGGATGATCTGCAGTAACCCATCACTCTTTTGTTCTGAAGTTGTGCCATAAAGGCCTACATTGCCAAAATACCCAGGCCCCAAACAGATTCTAGAATACTAAGGAATTTGCTTGACACTTCTTCATTGGTTGTCACATTAGATATTCCAAAACAGTTCCTCATCACTTCTCCCCAGGGCCATTTTCTTCTTAAATAGTGACTGCTTAAAAGCAAAGACGATACCCCAAAAGCATTTTAATATTGAAGAAAATTACTTCAAGTTGAAGCACCATGGCAACTGGAAGTTGCTATGCATTTTAAGTTTATCACTTCTTCTGAATTTCCATTTATAACAAACCAGAGTTGTTTAACACCCAAACACACTGACAGTCCAACCCTTCAAACAATGACGTTTTCAAGTGTGATTCTCCATCAGTCAACAAACAAAGCAAGAAAAAAGTTAACAAAATGTTTTACTGGCAAGAATAAATACTGAAATGATGGGGGCTGGGGGGACCCTCATCAATTGTTTATTGCCATAACAACTATTAACAGTCCGGCCAGTCTTTTCATATGGAAACATGGGGGGCCATAAAGGAGCAACTGTGCTCACAGGAGGAAAGGAAATAGCAGAAATGCTTAGAATGTGAATGGGACATCAGTAGAATAACAGAGGATATAAAGTAGAGGTGAACACCTGGCAGGAATATCCAACCTTAGCAAAATAAAAGTATTCTTTCTACATGTGGTTCCAGAATTGTCTTTACATCTCCACTTACAGCTATCTTTCACGAATAAAATGGTAAAATCTGCACTTGCAGTACATCTGAAGGTGACCATCAGAAGTACAAACCAAAGGTTTTGGTGGGGTTTTTTAAACAAATAATTTTTTCAAGAAAACTGAAAATTTTCTAAACATTACAATATCCATAGTGATGGATATTTTTCTAAATACTCTGCATATTTTAGGCAAAAAGAGATCTTAATGAGTGATTAACTATCCTAACAAATTCTTCTCCTCTAAGCAGTTTAAGACCTGCTCTAATTCCTGTGCAGAAAAAATAAAGACAAATACCCCCAGTTAATATTGAAGCTTTAGAGTCAGTTTTTATGATTATGTATCTCAACTAAATCTTTAGCAAAATACATTTTTTTTTAATACACTTTTTTTTCAGCTTTCTTATGTTCTGGATTTCTGATGAGCTCAAAATACTGCTCATATCAGAACAGTTACTGAATCCAAATGTTTACAGGGATAATTTAAACATGTATTAATTGGTAAGCATACAGTATAAGCAAAAGTTTGGTGGAAAGGCACTATTTGGGCTATAATGTAGAAGCTTGCCTTCTGGCTTTATTTTAGTCCAGTTTCTGTGTTAAGAAAGTTAAAACCAGAAACATTTTCTCATTTTCAGAATTGAAAGGTTCAAATAAATGTTTCACTGTGAAACACATTCCATGTTCGTGTTGCAAAACACAACTGTGTATTCCTCTTGCTTGTATAAGTCTCCCAGTAATATATAACTGGCCAGGGAGTCTGTGTCCAGGGTCCAAAACACGTTTTCGTTCAGTGATTCTGCTTAGTCTGGCATAAAACAGGCACTGCAAACTCACATCAACACCTACCTCTGTGGAAGCTACAACTTATGCCAGGGACCCCTTTTTCTACACAGTAATTCTGCCAGTACACAGTACTCTGGGGCTCAGATCACAATCTTTTAAGGAACCCAGTTGCCAGACTTTGTGTTTGCGTCTCTTTTTAAGTGCAACTCCTTCATTTGAAGTAAGTTCTGTACAGAAAAGTCAGTTTGCTTTGTGAAAACGGTCCATATTTAAAGCATCCTATATCTCAGCAATTTGTTTTCTAACGACACAAGGGAAAATATGACATATTTCATCTTTTTGTTCTGTATTTTTACAGGTCAGTGTGCTACAATAGTTACTTTTGCTATAAAAGTTACAGGAAAAACTAACGTTAGCAGTCTTTATGCACTTAAATAAAAATAGATAATGGATTGGTTTCCATTTCTACATCAAGTATATAAACGACGCATGTACATCCAGTTATAGGCTATGTAAAATTTATAGATTCTGGACAGTAAGTGTTTTATAATTTATAGATTCTGGACAGTAAGTGCATTACACTGTAATGCATCCTGTGTGACCATCTTTGCTCATAAGGTCACTTACCATTCTCTAAGCAAAACCAGGGAAGAGAAAAAAGTAGGCCTGAATGGAAATTCATCAAGTTAAAATGTTTAACCAACTAAGAATTATTACTTTGCTGCCTTAATTGGCACTGGCATTTCAAAACTATATTTCTGAACAGAAAGCAGCAGCAACCAACCACATCTTACAAGACCAAAGACTATCGGATTTTGTAAAATGAAGTGTAAATTGGCTGAAAAGTATGTTAAATTAGAAAGGTTCACTAGTTGAAAAAAGCCACATCACAAAATGTTTAAAATCCTGAGCAGTGGCAACACCTGAAAACTTTTGAACAGATAGGGAAATAAGCAGGGAAATACATCAGAAACTGATTATATTATTTTGACTATTCTGTATTTCCTGCTGATAAATAAGGAACAGGGATATTTTAAAACCTTGTGTGAAATTTAAAGATCATAACAGGCACATTTAACAGTAATTGGCTACATAGCAAGTAGAGGAAAAAAACAAGAGAAGAACTTGAAAGCAAAACCTTTGGTGCCAAGGACACTGCACATTTCAGTGAAGTTTGGTTTTGTTTTCCAATATTTCTGAGTAGCTACAAATTGGTTCCATAGGTTGAACACCTCAAACAGAGTATAGGACAAGGAAAATTTAAGTTACTAACTACTTCTTTCAATGGCCCCTCTCGGCTGACAGTGAAGAGCTGAAGGCTTTCATTTCCTGCAGGGACAATCTGTGCAGCAAACACACCAGGATAACCGTGTTCCCGCTCCCAGAGATGCTCAGCCCACCACAGGACAGAAATCCTACCAGTTTCCAACAGAGGGAGCTGGCCAAACTTGCATGGTAGCTTTGCTGGTCTCAAAATAAAACTGAGAGGCAAACCAGCCACAGGGAATAACTCGTTCACACTTTGGTAGGAAGCAGAATTTAAACTTGCCAGCAGTCAGGCTATTTAAAAATGGGGAAACGTTGCATTATTTCACACACACACACACACACACACACACACACACACAAAAGATTAAGGAAAGCAAGTGGCAAGAGATGTACTTTTATTTGAGTATTTTAGTTGTTTAAAAAAAAAAAAAGTTTTCTTTTTTGCCTGCATCCTCCCTGTTACTGTTTTTGCCTGCAAACCAATAAAGTAGGCTCTAGCAGTGAGCATCTCAGCCTTGCAGAGTTTTGTTCTAGCACACAAATGGTACAGAAGTTTTACAGGGTTTGCAATTCCAGTCTGTAATCTTTTCCAGTTAGTAGCTCTGCTTACAGACCATCAAACGGGGCAGCTCTACAGCCCAGTGGGAAGAGAACGAAACACTGCAAATCATCTGACAACGATCCCAATGATCTGAAAAGCAGTCTTTATTAAAAGGGATTCTTAAGATGTAACCATGACTGCAAGATGAAAAAAAATTAACTTTAGAAGATTTTGTGTGTGTGTGTGT
>VYXB01002553.1:0-40939 GCA_013397135.1 Pachyramphus minor | reverse complement strand
AGAGTGACTATTACTGATCATGAAGGCACCCTGATGCTTTCCTCAGTAATGTGATGATTGTTTTTTCATATTTGTTTTCATGCCTTTCATCAGTTTCTTAATTCCCAGAATACATATATGCAGGACTGCACATTTCAAACTATAGACTTGTTCTAGTTTGAAATAGATGGCCAAAGCCCTTTTTTTCAAGTGGGACAGAGTGAAAATAGCACTCAGTAAACTGAGTATGTACAGTGACTGTGGTAGGATTAAAAATAAGTGTGGCTATTTTCCTCTCAACTTCCAGCATGTTTGCTTAAATGATGATTGTGTTAGACAACCATATAAAAAAATGGAAAGAGAGGTCACCAGACACATTTTTTTCCCAACTAAATGGAACATAATTCACAGCACATTCAGGTGAGTTAGCCATGGACAGGTGGTTATGCTCCCTAGATTTTATTTACTTTTTCTTTCAAGTATGTTCCACTAGAGGAAAAAAAAAAAAGGGGGTGGAGGGAGCGGAGGAGGGGAAGTGGACAAGAACATGAGCATTTTATTTCTCTTATGGTTTGTAGTACCAGATCCTCTGCTGGCCAGACAGGCATGAGAGGGTAGTCTGTGAATCCCAGTGAAACAAGCAGTCATTGGCAATAACTCCCTACTTCAGAGCTACCAGAATGAGAATGATTCACTTGATAATCATCCCAGTAAATGAACCCAAAGTTAGAGATATTAACACCATTACCTCTTATGTTAAAATAGGTACCTGGGAAATAAATTGACTTAAATTGAAATTTTGATTTTTTTTTTCCCCAATTACCTAAGCAGAAGAATTAAATAATAAACAATGTTCAGGAAAGTGAAGTACCAATCATTTTGATGCCAAGAAGAGAAACATTCCTAAAGAGTGTGTTTATGGACTGCACCAGGTGTCACCCAGTTCGTCAGCTCTGAGAGTGGCTCCACAGTGGACCTGCAGGAGTGAAAGAGCCTGGAATTCCAGGTTTGCCCAGAATAGGCTGCAGGGGTGCAAGGTAGACAAACCAGGCAGAAATCAGGCAGCTCTCTAAATCAAGGAACCTTGCTATAAATGCACTGAAATCCAACTCTTTCTCCCAAAATATGTATGATGTACTCGTGAGCTCTGAGACAAAACCAGATTTTGCTGGAATTTTTCTGGTGGCTACACTGTAAATCAACATCTGCTGCTTGGTTTTGCCAATGCAAAAACCAATTAGTATGGCTGTAAGGACAGCAAAGAAATGCAGAATTTTGATTCAGTGTTGCAAGTGAAATTATACACCCA
Organism: Pachyramphus minor; assembly: GCA_013397135.1. Taxonomy (NCBI): domain Eukaryota; kingdom Metazoa; phylum Chordata; class Aves; order Passeriformes; family Tyrannidae; genus Pachyramphus; species Pachyramphus minor. Next base: position 39,651 of record VYXB01002553.1, on the reverse strand, counting down.
CACTCTGAGGTTTCTACCTGCCTTTATATTTCTTTTTGGTATAAATCATTATTGTTTGGTATAAATATGTTATTTCTTGTCTTCTTCTCTCCTCTGAGGTAGTGTTTTGAGCAAATACACTGTATCTATAGGTGCTGAGGATGCTTGTGCAAGAGAAAGATGAAATGAAGGGGAGAGTGTGTTGAGGATGTCAGTGGAGAGGTAAAATCAAAGAGAAATTAGCCAGAATTTTGGTTAGTATTTCTAGCACCTGGCAATGCTTGCAACTTCCAGATTTTCAGAGTTTAATTCTGTCTAGATTTAAAACAAAGTAGTTACTAAGTTACTCTAAGTTGTAAGTCAGAAGAACTAATAAGAAACCTACTTAAAGATCTCAAACAATGAGTGATGAAAAAAAGCCAGATCATATTTCTCCTTCTTACTCTCTACAGGGGAACAGAAAAACAGGCTTTTCAACCTTGGGTTTTAGTCACATTTCTTAAATCAACAAAGATTTTGTGACCCTGTTATACATGTGCACATATGAGCATGTCCACCTGACTACCAGTCACTGCAATCACTTTGGAGCTCTTTGCCCAAATTCAGTCACATTCTGTGAGCAGCAGACATCTCTAATGTATTAAATTGTGAGTCACTTCACTGACTAACAGCTGAGAAGGACTATAACCATGTGTCTTTCAAGCTCAAAATTGCTGCATGAGCTGATCCCTCATGGGATACCAGAGAACCTATGTGGAAACTCAAGCTCAGGGTGCCAAGGGTGTCCCAGAGTAGCTAAGGTCCATCAGCAGTGCCTGCCAGGCTGAGATGAACACAGGGACAGCCAGACTGCATTTCTAAGTGCTGGGGGTGTAGATGTGCATTGAGACTGACAGCAGCTCACTGTTCACTGGTTATCCCTTCATGGCTGACACTCCTTCACGCAGCAGGCAGAAATATTTCTCTCCTGTTGCGCACTGCCATACTAGGCTTGTTCTTCATTGGATAAAAATAACATTCCCTAACGTTTTATCTGGCAGCAATAAAGGATGCAATGCAATCTTTGACCCCCAATGGTATTCACAAAGTTGCAGCACCCGAACTCTTGTCAAAATAGAATTTGATGCAATGATTCTATCCCGACCTCAAAATATTTACAGGGAACTTAATAGCAATTGGCTGACTGGCACGTGTCATGGCACAGAACAAACAGTCAGTCAGGAAATGGTTGTTAAACAGAACAATGATTTGACAAGTTGTGACTTCACCTTAACTGCCAGAATATAACATTTTTGAGATACATACATACGTAATAATTTTGTGACAGCTCTCAGCGCATTTAGAGGTCAGATTCTGTAAGCAGCTGTTTCTCAGACAGCTTCAGGCTGAATCTACGTCTTTCCTAAGCTTTTCATGAGGATGATTTTAACTGATTCACTTCACCAGAAGATAGAGATAACATCTCTATACTCTGATTTTTTCCTACTTTGCTTTCATAGCATGGGCTAATTCTTTTACAGAAAGTTTGAAAATATTTTTATACAAATTCCAAATGCTGTACCCAGCTAGTCCACTACTTCTCTTAAACCTTGCACAATTATTTTACATTCTCTTAATTCACCTTGGAAAGACCAAAATTGTGATTTGTATAAAAAAAGTATAAATTTCAGGAAAAATTAATTTACTCCAAAACCAAGCTTATCTTTTTTTCCACTTTACATTACCAAGGGAGCAACAGGCAAGGTAGCAATATGTCAGATAATGCAGATTTAAAATCAGAGAGAACAATACATAACAAGAAATTTGAAAGTGTCTACAACTTCTTTAACTGAGAAATCTTGTCAGAAGAAACTATTTTACTACCAGTGGGATGATGGACTTAAGTGACATACCTCTGACTTGACAGTGGTGTGTACTCCACAGCAAAATGTTGTCTAGTGTTGTTCAAATAGTTAATTCTACAGTAAACTGTGTTTAGATGAGGTTGAACCAGAATGTACTACAAGCAAAATAGGACTTCTACATCCAGTCCTTCCAGTGGTGAGACTCACAAGAGGACTTATTAAACGTGCAATATAGGTGTTGACAACAGTAATAATGTATGTGGATACACATTATTATATAAAAATGTGTAACAAATGCTGACTTCAGTCAGCTACAATGGCTACAGTTTCTTCCTTATAATTTAAGAATGGTGTAAAAATGGTGAAAGTGGTGCAAATATCTTGCAGAATTTTAACTTACATGCTGCTTTCCACCAGCCTCTTTACTAATATAAGCTACTACATTTTACAGAGGCTTTTTAATACTTTGGGTAAAGAGCCCCTCTCTCCCCCAGAAACCTAGCTATGAAACTAAAGCAGATTCTAGGATATTTGAAAATCTAGTCAAGATATGTAGAAGTAAATGAAATGGAAGTACTGAGATAAACAAAATCTGTAAACAGCTGCAAAGGGAACTTTAGAAGCTTTCACAGCACTTGCAGTTGTTTTCCTGTGTAATTTCCAGCAAAAGCTGAACCTAAAAACTGGCACTTATGGAATTATGCTGTCAAAAGATTTCCAATAGGCCACAAATCTCCCAGCTGAGTTCAACATGGTCTCAATCCAGCCACTTGCACAATGAGTGAAGAGAGATTTTCACATCTATAGGTATGAAAAATACTTTGGTTGATGTTTGCACAGGCAGACAACCAGACTCCAGTGTCTGCACCTGCAAAAGAAAAACCAAAATTGCTCCGACATGTAATTAAAGACAAAAATTGCTGGTTGTCGCTCAGAAGTGCATTCAAGAACGTGCCAAAAGTTAAGTAAATTATTATCAGTGGGATAAATGCCTGTTTGTAAATTGTCTTACTGACAAATGAAGTCCTCCCAGGTACCTATTTTCAACATTACTACTCTCAAATCTTTAGCTGTTGTGAGCTCTGAGATGTTTTTAATCTGGACTTACTTGTTGTAAAGACTGAATACCTAAGAGTCACATCACTAATATCAGATCTCTTAACTCCTGCATTTCCCAGCAGTGAAAATTTCCATCCAGACCAGAAGTGGGCATGATACTATATATGTTTGTAAATCTTATCATAACACACAACATGTAGTTGACAACAGAAAATACCTCATCAGTGATACCAGATGATGCCTCATCTCACACAGTAAAAAAATTAGAAAAAGAAGAAAGGTAGTCTTCATAACAATGAGCTTAACCACTATGCAGTTAAGGCAAAAAAGGCATTCCTTAATAACACTGTTGTAAATTACACCATGATTAGCTTAAATAAGAAATTTTAGGATCGTATTTGGATTATGAAACAACAATAGAAACCCGAACAGACAGTGCAAGTAACCATCTCCTGTATACCAAGTGGCTTGTTCTGTCTATTGAACCTTAATAGCTCTGGAAACATTCAGAATTATTCTAGAATGAAAAAATATTCACCTCTGAGGTGAATATCAGAACTGGTAAACTTTATTTTTTGAAAATGAAACTGATTTTAGACATTCTGAAATCTTCTCTGGAAGGGAACTTCAGTGGGGGCAGGGGGAATAATGTTGGGGGGAAAAAAATTCCAGTACTTAAAACAATTTTCCTGAAGTCTGGGGTTTTTGACTTTATGGCATGGATCTAAGAGGGCTTTAAATCAGGATAGTGCCCTCAGAGCTTGTAGGACCTCATGGTAGTGAGACACTCTGGGGTGTTGTTCTAGGGATGGATGGTGCTGCAGAGATAAATTTCTGCTTGTGTTTTAATTGAAGTTAATACTAAAAAGTATCCTTGAAACCGTGAAAGATTTTTAACCAGAAACTGTAAATCTGCCAAAAGTTGCTTCACTGGTAGATTTCTGACCTATTCTTGTGAGAACCAGTGCTGATATTATCTGGTCTTTTATGAGTACAAAATTTGCCAATAGTATTTTGTGTACTGTGACTCAGGTTGTAAATTACTCAATGACTACTTACAGTGTTATAAAATTGGTTAACTTTTGGCAAAAGGGGGTCCCAAACCTAAGTGGGAGGTGTGGATCCTGCATTATGTATGTACATATACACTTTTTCTCCTTTTCCTCTGTTGTACTGGAAGAGGATTTTTAAAAGCAAATCTTTCTGCATCCCCTGCACTGGTATTTCGTACACTGTGTTGGCTGTTGAACCATAAGCTGCCAGTTTACTTCCTCTTTTTAAACAAACATGTTCCTTTCAGCTGTGACACCCCAGAACCAAAGCAGGTCCTGCACCATGCTTACCCTAGCTGAGATCCATTGATGGTGACTTGTTCACTCTGCAGGAAACCATTTCTCCCTGCCGCGGCCACAGCAGCTGTCAATGGCATCCTCTTCCCATCTGTCTCTGCAGTGACACTGGCTATTGAAGCTGGCTGGGAAACTTCCCTCCTGGTCTGTGTGCTTCTGAAAGTGGTTTGGTAGAAGCTGGACCTGGCAGATTGCCTGTTCTGAGACCCCAGACGGGAAGCAGTCGGTGATCTCACTTGTCCCATCGCGCTGCCCGAGGTCAGGTAGTTTTCTTTCTCCAAAAGGTTGCTCATACTGCGACTGTTGCCTGCTTGGTGGTACAGAGGTACAGTGGGGCTGGAGTAGACACCATCCAGGGCAACATCATTAACAGCCCCCATGCGAGAGTGTCTCTTGAAAGAGCGTCCCCTGTTCACTGAGTCATGAAGAGTGTAACCAACAATCTCAGACCGAGCGTATCTCGGCGGGACAGTCCCACTTGATCTCCCGGTATCTCCATGCCTCATAGAGAACCCAGCTGAAATCCCTCCATCATAGTGAAAATCACTGGACACATATGCCAGTCTTTCCGGATTTCGTTGGGGTGAAACCTCCAGTCTCTTCAGAGGTTGCCTTTGAGCTCTATCTTCCATTGTCCTGTAAGCAATCCTTGTCCCCCAGCCATTTGTATAAGAGGATGGTGAGGTAACCTGCTCAAGGGTGCACAAAAGAACAGGAGTCACAGGAAGATCACAGCACTTAGGATTAATGGCAAAGAAGCCAAACAAAAAATGTAAGGACAAAAATTTTACACTCTGCTTTCAGAATCAGAAAACAAAATGTGAACATCACCAAAGCTGTGCATTGAACGGGATTCTGCAACACTTCTTTTACCTTCCTCATAAAGGCAGGAAGAAGTACAGTCTACAGCATCTAATCTTCAGTCAAGAACTCAGAATAGTTGCATAAGTCAATTATTCCTGGCAGTGAACAGTTTGATTATTAAGTGATATTTTTCAGTTTGAAACTCCTTGGGGATTAACACCAACATCTGCTACTAAAACTAAATTCAAGGTTGTCCAACATACAGAAGAAAGTTAATCAGTCAGATACTAAAAATATTATACTAAAGTGTCTGCATATTGATATTAACCTTATTAATATAAGGTTATTTAGTACTCCTGTTCACTCTGTGGTAGGGTCTAGTAAAAAGAGATAGTCCTTTCCCTGTTTGTTTAACCTCTTAAAAATGGAGGAGATTGCATAACATTCCAAGAAAACCAAAATGGCCATTTCACCATTTCAATGATTTTCCCAATTCTACAGTTGCAATTTTAGATGATCTTTTTTCCTGTCCCTAATGAGCATAGACTGTAACGGAACATCATCTTCCTTTATAATTTTCTCTTTTTTTAAGTCAACAAATCCACTTCCTCCAACCTTTCTTTGTAGGATATATCTTCAAGATTTTCACTGTTTAGGTGTCCTTTGAGATATCTCCAAATTTTCTACCTTTTTTTTGTGCTCTATATTGGACACCATACTCAATTCAAAACCTTCCACAAGCAATTCAACTTGAATTGCTGGCCTTGAAACAGAGGAATCACATTTTTTTAAAAACCAGTAAGCATAGGGGCATACAGCCACAAATCAAAGCCCCATATATTCCATTTCTATGTTGTAATAAAGTTTTGTAATATTAAAGGTATTTTTTTAAGGTAAACTGAGAAGTTTATACAAACTATTAATTGAAGGAACAGTGCTCAGCAGATAGCTGCCAGACTGAAATCCCCTAATTTCACTGTTGAAGAGATCCTGAGGATGATAACTGTCTCACAAAAGGAGTAAAGGTTACAGAAACTGGTAGGTTGAGGCAAGGATCATTGACTATATCTGTTTATTCTACAGAAGTTTTGCAAGGATATCTTTATCTTTTGTTTGGGGATAAGGAGATTAATGCTTTTGTGAAATGCTAGACCTTGTGGCTTTTTCCAGCTTTCACACAGGACAAATAGTCTCTCTCTTCCCCCCATCCCCTGTTTCCCCCCCGCCTCCAGGAAAACTGTATTATTTTCTTGTGATTCCTATGTCACCTCCAGTTTTCCTCTTGTTGCTCTCTTTTAGAAGAAATGAATTCACATAAAATATTATGGACTGGAGAATAGGTGAGAATAGCAGAGAAGAGGACAGAGAAAGAAATGTGTTTAAGTAAATAGTTCTCACTCTCCCCATACAGAGCCAGGACTGCTTCACTGACTGTTCAGAAGCTGGGCTATTTCTTTTGATAACAATAAGTTATTTTTAGTAATCTAAAATTAAGAAAGAATTGCCCTCTCCAGATACAGTTATTTATTAAATACGTATTTCTGTTCTCAAGCTGAATTGCTTTTGGTTGACTAATGTTGATCACGCAGCAGTGTTGCTATTGAACTGTGTTGATTTCCCAGTCACTGGTTGCTCCCTCAAATAGGTTCATGCCAGTTATGAGCTGTGTCACAAACCCTGCAGAAAACCAATTATTTGTTCATTCAGGCCATGAACCCAAGAAAAGCTGGTCAAAACAACACGAGAACTTATGCTTCTTTAAACTTATGGTTTAGAAACACCATTGTATTGCAAGGACTGTACTGTTGAAATTCTTGTAATGCTAAAAGGGGCTACAAGAGAAGTATTTTAAATTATAAGGAACACTCTGCCTGTCTTTGTGAAACTAAAGCAATCTGTTTTCCTTTGGGTTTGGATGCTTAATTCTGTTCAACTGGGCAGCATGGCCTCTGGCTGCTCTGAGTTACCGATGTGTTGACTGACCTCCTGCCTGGTGGGATGGATAAACTTGTCACAGCCTTTGCCTCAGTGGAGTGTTAATGGGATTGTTCATTTTCTACCCTGATGCCAATTCTCACAAAACCAACAGGGTTGCAAACAGCCTGTCTGCACAACTGAGTTTAATCCAGCCACTAGGTTCCAAAGTCACTGGAAATGGGATAAAACTTTAAGAGATTTCAGTTGTAAAAACCTCATTTTCTAGAAATCAGGCTTTAAAAAGAATAAGCAAGCAAACCTTGTAACACCATCTAAATGCTATTATTTGTGGTAGCAAATTGAATAAACTATGCACGTGATATTATATTTATTTCCATTCATCATCTTGCTCACCTGGTTTGACTGGTAATATGAGAAACTATAGGGAGTTCTTGGTGCAAAATCATTTTCAGTAATCCCCATGTTATACACACGCTCTGGTACGCTGGATGCACGGTGCAAGCTGCCTGTAACCAAAGACTAATATTAGTAAGATTTTAACAAAACATGGTATTGTTACAGAGGAGGAGATACAGTACTAGGGAAATGCAGCAGTTTCCTGGACATTGAACAAGGAAATAATGGAAAGATGTTTGCATTTGATGTATCACATTCAAAACATAGCTAAGCAAAGCTTCCTGAGGATACAAGCCTTCTTTTCAGTTCCCTATGTCTATTTTATATAATCTTCTCAGTGCTTCATCCAAAGAGCACAAAGAGTCCACTAACAAATTCTATGGCTTATGGAGACACGTGGCATATGATGCTGTGAAGTTGGGTTGTTCAATGATGCTTTAAATCTGCATGTGAAAGGTTCACTAAGCCTACAAATAATGTAGAAGATCCACAGTGTATCTGCTCTGATCCTCTTCTTCCATGACCCAGCTTTGAAAATAGAACAGCACATTGTGATTGTTTCTTCCAGTAAAACTGCAAAAAACCCAACCAAAAACTTCAGGCTGTTTCTTTTTTCACTAAAACAATGCATTTTCAAAGAACAAGTGCTCCTATTAATGAAAACTTTTAAAGCAACAGATATGCTGCTATAATCATCCATGAGATTTCTGTGCTACTATGAGAATCTGCATGTAGGAATATAATTAGCACAGGTTTAAGGGGGTGAAACCAAAGCTGAAAGCAAGATATACCTCATATCAGTCAAAAATGGGGCCATAAATGGGCTGCAGAAGTTTAGGCTGAAGAGATAGCAGCGGTCCATAAAGAAGTTAACTGGCCAACAATTTTCAAAATAGCAGATATTACCTGAGATACTAAAGAAATCTAAGGAATGAATCATTAACTTGGCCAAACAGCTGAAGTTTCTGCTTCTAAAAATAGCAGGAGACCTATGCCCATGGGAATTCAGGTGCCAAAAACATACCAGCAAGTGGCTGTTGGGGTGTTTGAAAGCACCTGGTGTACGTGTGCCAGAGGTGATTCCTCCAATGTGTGCAGTTAGATTCTGGGCTTCTTTAGGTGCACAACCCCAGGAAGCTCAGCACATCTCTATTATTTTAGCCTTAGTGTCTGCAGTTAGTAAAGGACTCAACAAGGATGCAAATAGACTCAGGTAACCAGAATAATTTAGGAATAATTCTCCCTAGCATGTAGCTACCTGGGCAAGTCCAAATTTGTGTACCCTATAATATAGTATAATACAATACAATATAATGGCAGACTGCAATAATTTGAGGCCTAATTCAATCAAACTTTGCAGTTACTTTGCTTGTTTAATCATACTTTCCAATTTTTTTTATTTTGGCCACACGAGGCAGATTTAAACACGTATTGGGTGATTTGTTAAGACACATTCACAGTAACTTTGCGTCATGAGAGTGGAATGATGAAGCTTGGTCAAACTCATGATTTGGATTGTAATAATTCCTTCGTGACATTACAAGGTTACCATAGCCCAAGGGTTACCCAAGTACACGAGAAACCAGTAAGAGGAAACTGTTCCCTTTTACCGCAAAAAATTCTGGCTGAACAACATCCCAAATGTATTTATTTCTACAAATCTCTCATTTGTGTCATATGAGACACAATGTACTATTTCAGGTGTTCAATAAGAGTCTATCTTAGCCTGTCCCCTGTGCCTGATTTTTTAAAGATTCACTTTCTTCATTGTTGCATAATAAACTACTTCCATATAACAAATCTTTAAAATAACTTTCTGTTTCTTTACAGTTAGTATTTTTTGTCCTGTTTACTACACTTAGTGAGAAAGTACTCTCAGTTATTTATCTAGTTAGGGCTTAATGATCCTTTGAACAAGTAATTTTTGTATATTTTAGGTAACTCTAAACTTGTCTTTACTAAAAATACAAAAAAGAGAAGATGAAAATAACAAGGCCATCCATGAACTAGTTGAGGATAAACTACACCTCTTTGCAAAAGCAAAATGCAGTCAAACAGAAATTGTAACATGCTAATCCTCTTTTTTAACCTTCAGTCTCCCTGTCAAACTATGCACCAGTAAAAAATTTTCTCTTTCAGAGACAAGCACAGTATATGTCAACTTAAGGAATTTCACTTTGTATTTGCAGCTATCTCCTCCTTGCTCTTACCACACTGGTAAATTATTTTGCCAGACTTTTACGTGTAGATTTGTTAGGCAGACATAAAATGCATGTCTTTTTACTGTGTGCTCTTTATTTGTGCCACAAGTCAATGTGTTAAAGGAAAAAGTGGTAACAGAAATGCTGTGTCTTTCCATGAGCTGCAAAATAGGTGACCTGATCAAAACTTGCCTGAAGGCAAGGCTTCCTTCAGATTATTTTCACCACACCACAAAAACCTACATGTTTTTACCCACCTTGCAGATTTGCTCACCATTACATATATTCAGAAATCATTATGCTGTCCTTACCTACTCTGTGTAGTGGTTTTATTTTGTTTGTTTGGTTTGGTTTTTTTCCCTAAAAAAGCCTTGAATGACTTTTTAAAAAAAGTTATAGTATGCTCTCATATACTGTTAGGATTAATATTTTCTAGTTGTGATACTCAGTGTTTTACAAAAACTTTCTCCAGAAAATATGCACACCATGCTCATCCGTAGGGGACAAACACTATTTGAGAGGTCATAGGATACCACACTTGATTTCCAGCAGCCAGTCAAGAAAAAAATGGGTTTCCTACAGGCTCTGCATCGTGTCTGTCAACCCATAAGGATATTTTAGAAAACTCAGGCATCTCAGACAACACCAGACAGCCATGTGTGGGCAACTGAGTGGAACCATTTATCACAGTCTCCCCTCTCCCCTGTCAATATGAACTGAAACAGCCCAGGAACAATTTGGATGTGGTCAGTGGAGGAGGAAAGCTAAACCCTTTTGCTCTTCTCCACAGCTAAAATAAACCTGCACAAAAATCACCTGATATCACAACAGTTATGGTAAAATTTTAAGATTGGAAAAAATAATTACACTATCAGGGAGGAAACTGTACAGATGACTGAGCAAAAAATCCCATCTGCTTTTGCAGAGGCTCTTCTCACATCTCCTGGATGTGACAAGCCCAACAACTCCAAAGGCCTTGGAAATTTCTCCCCAGCAATCACTGCTTATGGCTGCTGACAGATGAACCTGCTGTTTGCTCTGCTTTCAAAAACGACTATAACAAGAGGCATCTCTAAGATATAAGAACAAGACAATTATCCTCCATTAAGAAGCTGGGTGTATCAAATTCCCCTTAAATCATTACAGTGGTAACTCTCAGTTGTGAGTCTTTTTCAGTGCTTTTGTGTTCGAATTGTTACCATCAAAGGCAAATTTTGGCTTCAAACCTCCCACCGCAGTCATCAATGTAGCTCTACCCTGTACACACAAGTCTATTAAGGACTTTGATACTTTCATGCACCCTGAGGGCCCACCTGGTGTGCATTCACTGTCCACTCTTGCTCAGGGAAGGTGGGTGATCATATTCCCAACAGAGACTCCTCCGTGCCCCTGTCATCTTTTAATCCTTTTTTATACTTCAGCACTCACGATGGACTAAGATGGTGACATTTAGGAATGGCACACGAAAAAAGTCGCTGAATCACTTCATCTAGAGATCAAAGAGCCTTCTTTTTTTGATCGTCCTCCTTCATCACTCTGCCAGCATATGACTGGTCCCAGAGGAGTTTTTCTAACATTTTATGCTGGTCAGTACATTTACACTAGTGCTCAAATTTAAGAAAAAGATTTCTTCTGGCTCAGGAAGCAGAGGTGAGGAATTTAATGAAACCAACAACAACTGAAAGTCATCAGCGAGGAGTTTTTTTCTACAGAAAATTACTACAAAGCAGTTATCACTGTCAGGATTCTGAAAAACAGAAGGCTAAGGACAAAAAAGTGCCACAGCCCCCTAAAAGCAGGTCTAACAAGAAAATACCATTCAGAATTTTAGAAAGTAAGAAATGTGAAGAATAAATAAGGGCCTGCCTTCAACAGTCTTGTATCTGATGCTTTTTTTTGGGAAATCTCATAAGTTTGAATTTTTCTTTTTTTTTTTTTTTTTTTTATAAACACACTATGTTCATAAAACTGTGTTAGAGGAAGAATCACAACACAGCCAGAAGTTCATCAGCACACTTGATTTTGTATGATATATTACTTAATTCCACCCTCATTTTTTAGACTTAGGAACTAATTAAGATGGCTTAAAAAGCCAATAAAAATCCAAATGGAACAATATCAGAGGCAAGTGGACTCATAAACAGAATAAAGCTTAATAGATTCCTCAAATGTATATAAAATAATCAATTTGCTGCATCATAGGCAAGCTGAAAACCACCAGTCATTAAAGTATATGATTCTGAATGTCAGTTTTCTTTGATAAGGCAGAACTACCTAGCAGTCCATTTACATTCTTAAATAGCATGCAGAAATTTGATATGACTGCTTTAGTTATTCAGAACTTTTAAGGGCAGCATAATCTTTAATTTATAAAGGTTCGGCAATAGATGAATTAGAAAAGTTGCAGTTGTTGTTAAGCTGCTTGAAAAGCTGTTAACAATGTTTGACAACATCTTGAAAAGAGTTGAGGTCATATGTAACTTCAAGCATTTGGCAGCAGGTGGAATCCTCAAATCCAAGGATCACTGAATTTCTATTATAAAAAGGAAATACACCCTCCAAAAGCGGGAAAAGGGCATGAAACAGCAAACAATATGAGGGTAGGAGGCAAAAAGATGTTCTTCCATTTAAAGGTGAAGCTGAAGGCTAATCAGACACCTGTAATTTCAAATTCTAAGGAGAAATTATGCTGCCTGCCAAACTACTTCCTGTGGCTTCAAAGTTTCCAGTACAGTCAGTAGAAAATGGGTGTGCACAGATGATACTGGGCAAGACCTTCTCTACCACTGATTTTTCATACCCAGTGGTTATGTGCTTGGCTAATTTTAGGCATGTATGTGAACACTGTGGTTAGGTATGCACTAAGTACCTTGCTGAACAGAGTCTGAAATACTCCTGCAGATAGGACAGTTATATCACAAGGGCCTGCCCCTGCTCCCTCTAACCCTTTGCAAGGCTTCCCTGAAACTGCAAACAATATGGGGCCCTTGGTGAATGTATCCAGAGAAAGGTTATAATTCAGAGAAAGTGATGCTTTTGCATGGAAAAGAGGGCATATTTTTAATTTTTTTTTTTTAAAGTACCCTACATATAAGAATTGAAATGTTTCTCAAAGCATAGCCGATTTTTGAGCAAGTATATACATAAAGAACAATGGGACACATATGCACATATATGTAGGTTTTTCAGGAAAGAAAATGTTAAATTCAAGATATGCATTTGATTCACATATATATTTAAAATATACATAGATGTACATATATTTTATATATATATATGTATACATTAATGGAATGCATTCCAGTTTCATTTACTTTTTCTGAGTTTTGCAGTAGAACTGAAAAGCATAGTGAGTTGGGCACAGGAATACATTTAGAAGATGAAAAGTTCATTTTATGCATGAACAAAACACGTTACACTCATGGCATTTGCCACTCCTGATCCTGAAGTTTAAAAGTTTTGGTGTCTCAGAAATGCAAGGTGTTCAAATACTTGACCTTTAGAAAAACAAAGTAAACCAGGATAACTATCCCCAAATACATCAGGTCTGTTAATGTATTCTGAAGAAGTCAAGATGACTTGGGAGGATGGCAACTCTATCTTCATAGTTTTATGCATGGTTTAGAGACATAAATTCAAAACCGTATCATTTAAAAACTAGTGCTTAAAAAGCTTTTTGCAGGCTCTCTGTTGGTAGAAAAAGAAATTAAGTTACTCTAAAAGTGTTTAGAAAACATACTTAAATGGCAGCAGCCAAATTAAAGACTTGCATTTGTATCTACACATTGCAGAGCTGTGTGTACCTGTTTTGTGATTTGCATATCTGATTTTTATGAGCAGAATATGCCCATGTCTGCATTACGTGCATTTTTTTGCCATGAGGTGCTTTTTAGATAGAGGCTTTTCAGATAGACAAAGAACAAGAAAACATTCCTCTGCCTGACAGGAAAGCAGATGAAGTATAAAGACCTTCCTCTCACAGGTTTTAGCAAATGAAAGGTGACAGCTTCTTTGAGGACAACTGAGCAACAGGGTATGTAGCCTGTAAGTCAGTCATATCTTCATATTTTAAGAACAATATAAAGTTTTCATTAATAGTTAGGACTAAACCCCTCGGGCAGCTTGCCTTTAACCCTCCTGAGAGTCACCCTGTGGGTGCCTGATTCTGTGATCAGGCCCCGTTTGGGGCACAAGGTGTGATTGCAGACTTTATTGATTGGGTCTGGCCTTCTGCCTACAAGATCTTAGAAGCAGGGAGTGATTGACGTCAATTTGTATCATGCCTGTCAAAGAACTGGGTAAATAATCTCTGATAGCATTGTCGTTCTGTGTTTCCCATTCACGCCTTTCTTAGAGCTACCTTTCCAAACTACATTTTAGTTTTGTCTTTGTTTGTTTGTTTTAATTTCACGGTTAAACAAGGCAAAGCATTTCCTATATTTCTTCCCATTTTATTTAGCAAACACGACCGGGGGTAAAGATAAAAGCACTAAAATGAGCACATTAAGCGGTCGCTGGATTAGGAGAATTTCGCCTCAATTCCTCCCCCTCCTGGGCAGCGGAGAGCCGAGAGTGGCCCCACCATGCACCGAGTTACGGCGAGAGTTTGGGAGGGAAAAACTTCTAACTCACTGGGGTTGGAAAAGAAAACGGGAAGAGGCGACAGACTCGCTTTTTTTCTGCTAAACCCGGTCACGGCCTGTGACCGGCACTGGCTGCGCCGATCACTCCGCATCTCCCGGGGCCGGGAAGCAGCTGCGGCCGCCCGCGGACAGCTCGGATCCCACCCCGGATTCCTGGGACCCCTTCCCGTGCTCCCGCCGCCGCTCCCTCCAGGGAGCCCCGAGGGGCTGGGTCGGGCACTCACCATTGTACAGCGAGCCCCGTCTCTTCCTGGCCAGCNCCCCTCGTTCCGGGGCCCGCGTCGCGGGGCCCTGCCGGTGGATCCGCAGCGCCTTCTCCTCCCCGGCACGGTCGCCCGAGAGCTTGAGCCGGTCCTCGGAGGGCAGCGCCAGGCTGGAGCTGTCCAGCTCCCCCAGGATCTGCTGGCCCAGCACGGTGCGGATGTAGCCCTGCTCGGCGGCGGGGCCGCGGCAGGCCATGGGCACCGCCGGGCTCCGATCCCGCTCCGCTCCGATAACCTGTTGCGCTGCCGCCGCTCCCGCAGCACCGGGGCCCAGCGCCGCCCCGGGGCTGCCCCGCCCGCCGCACAGGTGCCAGGCACGGTCCGCACCCCGCTCCGCCCCTTCCCTCCCTTTCCCCGTCCCCTCTCCGCTCTTCCCCTCCCTTCCCCTGCCCGCACGGGTGAAAGGGTCTGGCGTGGCCGCCCAGCCCAGCCCAGTCCAGCCCAGCCCAGCGGGGCGCGGCCGCCGCCTCCAGCAACAGCCGCCTGTCCCCGTCCTCGCCCTGGGGGAGTCCCGGAGTGTGTGTNCTCGCCCTGGGGGCGTCCCGGAGCGACCGTGTGTGTGTGTGTGTGTGTGTGTGTGTGAGTTTGTGAGTTTCTGTGTGTGTTCGTATGTGTATGTGGCTCTGGCACCACGTCCCGCGCTCGCCGGAGGACCGGCTACCGTTCTTCCCCCCTCTTCCGCCAGGAACAAACACACGCGCGGGTTTTAAACGTATTAAATATGAGTTGTCTTCCTATACCGTCCCTCAAAAATGCTTTGCTTTATGTTATATATTTAAGATGCTTCTATGTTTTTACACGTTTGCGCAATTTGTGCATGTGTACGTTGAGTTTCGACCTGGAAATTGAAGATGCTTTGAGTGCAGTGGCCCTTGCTTTGAAGATCAAACTTTCAAGCGGGACTGTGATGCGGGGTTGGGTATAGCGATGCTGGTTTGAGAGGTTTTCCTGCTCTGTGGGGTTTTTTTCAGGCTGCCCTGAGGGATTGCAGGGAAATGAGTTGAAGCCGCCTTCTCTCCGTTGTAAAGCGGTGATGAGAGAATTGCTCAATTAAAGGTTGGAAAACCCCCGATGGGCTCTGCCGCTGCCGTCACGAGCGGATTCTTACCCACTGAAGTACAGCAGGGCGAGTGCGAGCAGGGCAAGGCTGGAGTTGTCACACTATGTCAGCCTGGAGTCACTATTTAAACAAACACTACTCTCCATGGGCTGAAAGGAGGAGGAACAAGGGCACATACAATGTCTTGGGCAAAGGAAAATGTAGCTTTCCAGAAAGAAGCAGGAGATCCAGGGTTGCACAATTAAAAAAAAAAAAATGAATCTCCAGCAAACTAAATGTAGGTATTTTGATAAATAACCCAATATTTCTTAAAAGCAAATGAAAACTAACGTGTTACTATTTCAGAGACGTGCTGGGACACAATTAGAGCTGTTGAAGCTTGTCTTTTACCAAACTTCAGGCAGCAGTGAGAGTACGGGATGGCTGGGGAGAAACTGGGGTGATCCTTTTCTTAGGTTACACTGTAACATAAGAAACTGGGCACCTTCTCAGAAAACGGGATGGGGATGGGGATGAGGAACCAGCTCTACACTTAAGGAGTTCAGAATACTTTTCCTTCTGATTTTTAATCGTTGTCTCGCTTCCAATTTTTTGTGTAAGAGGGGAAAGCAGCTCTGGCCCTCCTCATCACTCAAACTAATTCCACCCCTTTTTGTTCTAATGTGGTGTTCCACAGGAGAAGTCATATTAGTGATACATGAGAGTAGTTTCACTGGTTAAGAGAAAATGAATGACACACTCCTTCTCCCTTATAAATGGGGAAAAGTTATATATCAGAGCAGAAAGGTTGGAGATGAGCTGTGGGGGTACTAGCTGGAAAAGAGGAGCAGGGATTTGTGGAGAGGAAATTGGAGGTATGTGGTAGAACTGCAGATAGCAGTGGTTTCTCAGGCATATGGCTTTTTTTGTTGTGTGTTAGGATGGGACTAACTTGCATCCTGACCTGGGTTATAAAGCTATGTTCATTTCATCAGTCATTCATACAGTCTTGATGAATCTTGGCAGAATTATGATGGGCAGGAAAAAATGGTAACTGAAAAGTGCAAGGGTTAAAAAATGAAAGCATGGACAGGATAAGGCAGGAAAAACAATGGGGAAGACACATCACAGCTAGAAAGGAATGTTAACTATGTCAGAAACTCTGTCAGACCCTTTTGCTGACATACATATAGTCACAAAAGCATTTCCAGTAAACAATAGATACTACATTCTCAGGCAGTATGAGTGAGGAGATTAGAAAACAGTCTAAAAAATGTGAAACATTTCCTCCCCTCCTCCTTTTCCCTACCCTCTTCTCTGTTCCCGAACTCCAGCACAAACATGAATTCTGGATAGTTTTTATAGTCAAGACCAATTCGGTTTCACACAAGTAATACACCTGAAATGGATTCAAGATTCAGAAAATACTCATGTAAAGGGTATCCTCAAATGCCACTGACACCACATAGAGCTTTACAAGCTCTTGGCACATCGGCATTGCCTCTGTTGGAAGAACTCTTGAATTGTTATTAACTTAATTTTTTGAGTATGTACCTTTATTTGTGCTTGTGATATCTGTGGCAAAAGAAATGCCAGTTTTCTCTGGACTTTACAATCTTTAATTAGATTGAGTTGGATTTCTCTTCTTTTAACTAGGAACACTGACTGGAAAACTGGGGGTGGGGGAGAGAGGAGAAAGAATTTTGCTTGCCAACATCTGAAATAGAAATGAATTAAGTTTTTCTTCAGTTTTTCTTAACTGAAGAAAATAAATAAATACCACGTAACTGATTGCCCCATCAATAACAGTTCCTTGAGGTTGATTTATGTTGAATTAACATCCCTTCTTGGCTGAATTACAAAAAAAAAAAAGAAAAAAAAAAGGCCCCAAGTCTACTGAGAGGGAAACACTTTAGCAGTGTCATTTGCAGATGTAAAGCAACATATTTGGGATTATCCTTAAAAATATTGCAACTTGTGATGGATATTTGTTAATTAGATTTTTGAAAAAGAGAATTAATTATGATGCATGTGGTGATTAAGGAATGAGGAACCACATACAAAAATATTTGCTTTCAGCTCAGTGTCTGATAGAGTCAAACAGATCAGAAAAAGAGGTATTTCTTTATAAGACTTATTTCTTATTCTTACCATATGTGCTTGGCCTCAACCACGCAACCTTTCTCGATCAGCAGTTTCCCACAAATAATATTTATATTAAAGTTGTGGTAGTTGTTCCTTTAGCTCATTTTTCCCTTCTCCCCTTGCCCCATTACTGTGTTAGGAGTTAAGGAACCAGCTGAGTTTGTACCCTGGAAACAGATTATTTTCAGTTGCAGGAACTTTAGAGGAAATGAGGTGTTCAGTTTAAAAGTGAAACAGCATCTTAAATACACACCTAAATAATGTGTGTGAATCTCTGGGACCACACAGAAGACGAAGTGCTATTTACTCAGGGTTTGTTTCCCCTTTTTCATTTTGGATCCTAGGGTTGAGGGTGTTATATGTAAGTGCAGGTTAGTCAAGAATACCAAGATTGTTTCTCTTCCCTCTGGTTCGATTTGACCACGCCGAGGGACAGGGAACCGACTCCTCTCCGCTAGGAAAACCCCTGCGAGGAGCGAGAGACCACAGTGCCACCGCGTGTTCCCTCGCTGGAACGGCACGGCCGAGCCTGCTCCTGTTCTCTGCTTCTGGGAAGGGAAAACTTGCAAAGCAGACTGGGAGAGTACACAGGAAAGAGTTAACTCTGTGCTTTGAAACCTACGATCGGTACCTATTGCAATTTTGTTTGTCGTAGGAGACAGAACTGAAGCTCAAGCCATCTGTCTGTTGCACCAGGCATTGGTATCCTGTGTTTTCTTCCAGTAACGTACATTTCTTTCATCCTAGCATCATTTTTGGAAACAGAGAAACAGAAGATCATCTATTTTGGTCCTGTAGGATATTTTAAAGTAAAGATTTTTTCAGAGACACCTGGAGGAAAAGGGCTATTTTTTCCATTGGTGTAATGAGTGTGATAGCAATTCTCTGCCTGAAAGTGATGTGGTAATAAAAGCAGTAGGATCTGTGATTGAGACTCTCTCCCTGACCTAGACAGAGTTCAAGGGAGCAGCAAATTGCCTGAGGAAAGAAAAAACACAATCACACACACACAGACACACACACTCACAGACACACGATGACAATGATCCTCATTGAAACATTACAAACCTTCACCCACTTTGATGAGGTGAGTGTGGAAATGTTGGCTTGGAAAATCCAGGCCGTAGCCTGGAGCTGACTAAACAGTCTGACTTGAGAAATACCATATCAAAACTGTTCTATGGCCATGGGCTTTGCTTTATGTTTCAAGAGACCAAGGACTGCAGATAACAGTGGCTCCTCAGGCACACAGCTTTTTTTGTTGTGTAGTAGGACAGGACTAACATTCATCCTGACCTTGTTAATAAAACCATGTTCATTCCATTAGTCTTGCCTCAATTTGTTTCTTCCTGCAGCTGGAGTTGTTGGTTATCCAGCCCACCTGTAGCAGGGTGGCAGGTGATGTTGGCCAATGTTGTAGCCCTCAGTTAAAACCTCTGCTTGAGTCACAGTCTGTTGAGAAGTTTTTCTTGGTGTCACTGCCACACAGAGTTTGATCTGATGGGAAGGGGATGATACTGCTAGAGATCTGTACTGGGATGCATTCAACCAAGGGATATTTTTGAATGCTATGCCCAGCACAGGTTGTGGGGTTAGGTTGTTCTCTGAAACAATGGAGCAGTCTCCAAAGGGGGGTGGGGTGGGGGTGTTGGTGTGGCTGCTCTTGCGTAAAACGACATCTGTGATGCTGTAAAAAGGTTTTGGCGTGGTGAATGAGACAGAAGGAACAGAGGGAACTGAGATAAAGTTTTCAGCGCGCCTGACTATGAATCATCTCTGTGGAGATTCCCCAGCTGGATCATGGGGAATGTTTTGCTTGTTAGTGGGCTCCACTTCACACCGTCCATAGGGGACAGCCCCACCAGGAAGATATTTTTCAGTGAGTAAGAATGGAGGAGATAGAATTAGTTTAATTTTTCCCTACAGATCCTTTGTGTGTGGTAGGACCTGTTGCACACTGTGAACTGGAAATGAGGTGGTCAGCAAGTTCTGGAAAGTAGTAAGGCCCTTCCTGTCCTAACCAGTCAATATCTTGTAGGTTACATTCCCTTGACTGTTCTCTTCTTACCTAGTTTATCGCAGCAGGCTCAAGGCTTGCTAGCAATGCACACAAAACTGAGCAGCAGGGAAACGTGACCAAAGCTGGTAATGCTGCATTTAAGCATCGACAAAGTAACAGCATGGCCCTGTCTCTGTGTTGGACTGTTTGCTGCCTGACTATCTGCTGACCCAGGCAACTCCCTGGGCCTCGTTTCTTTTCTTTCCAAGTCCCTGTGCTCTGTTTTATCCTACCATTTCTAGTCTCTTACTTTAGTAATCAAGTGTAATAGTTTAAAAGTGTGATTTTTTTCTTTCTTCTTTTTTTTTAATCTCAGAAATGCACACAACCAGTTATTGGAACAAAGGTTATGCTCTGCATCTGTCAGTTCTTAAGTCATCTGGGCACTGGGAAGACAGCCAAGAAAGATCTAGGAAGGCATATTCAAATGGTCTTATCAGATGCTATGCTATAAAGAGCAACAATTTAGTGTGGCTTGTTTGCAAGGTTTGGAATGAAAGGAATGAAGTGGAGCTAATTTCAGTAATCTGGGATCACTGTTTTGAGTAACAAATTTGTTCAGTTTTATCGGGTGTGGATGTTTTTCCATGTTTTAGAATTTTGGTCACTGTAGTAAAAGAACATGATGTATATGTAGGTGGAATTATAAATGCTTTTAAAGTCAGGACACAGGATTGAAACATCAGTGTTTACTTGAGCTGTTTTTGCACACAGTATCATCTAGAGGCTCTGAATTTTATCAGGGCCCTCTTTCATTAGGGACTGCATTTGTGAGGGAGTTTTGACTTCACCTTATGGTACAAACAAATGATATATCCAAATGACTGATATCTCAGCTTCATGCACAAGTCAGAGGTGGAGAAATTAAATATTATTCCTGAAGAAATGTGGTATCTCAGAAACTGAAAACAATTTTTTAATTTTTGACTCCTAATTTTGAAATGTATGAGCTGTGGCTCTTGAGGACAGTATTAGAGCATCATTTTAAAACATCGTATTTTTCCCCTAGTGTCAGTAAAAGGGTTTTTATTGGTCATATTTCCTCCATCAAAGTAGTACTTGAAATAAAACTAATTTTTTTTTTTTAAATAAGAGCTGTCAACACCCCTCCTCCAGGCAAAATTTTAATTATTTTCTTCATTAAAATATCCTAATTTCTTTTCTTCAGTAAAGTGGTAGAAAACACTGCTAAAGGGACTTGAGGAGGATATCTACTAATTTTCTGCTGTAAAGTAGGACTAACTGTATTTAAAATAACACAGATATCTTCCTAATCTGTTTTTAATGCATAATTTAATGTGTGATGGGAGGCTATTTCTGTATCATACTGTTTTTCCACAACCTGAGAACACACACATAAATGTTCTGTTATAATAGACCCTCATCTGCATAATGCCAGACTGATGCATCCAAACAAGTCACTGTAAGAAAATTACAGAATGCACTAAACCATACAGGAGATTAGGCTGGAAGAAAACTGAAGAGTACATGCATATTCATTTTGGGTTGAATTCTTAACTGCACAAAGCAGTCACAAAGCTGGCTGGCCTGTTTCCTCGGGAAAGGAAAATCTCGGATAGACTCCAGTTGCCAGAATAGTTTCTAAGCGATCTGTGTGTAAGACCAGCGGGTCCAGCTGGCCAGAAAGAACTGCTGTCGAGAGATGCTCTATGAACACAATGATTTCCCAATAGGTTGGGGGCTTTTGGATTTTCTTTAGGTAACTCAGACTGATTAACTTTTTATGGGCGCATTTTTTGTGAGTACCGTCCAGCCTGATCCTGGCTCAAAATACACACAACCAGGTTAGCAGTATAAAAAGCTGCTTTGTTTCCTATACATTTTAATTTTTACAACTCTTTTTCAGGTTTTGTTGTTAGCATAGACAATGGTGGGTATAATACAATGAAAAAGTTAATGTTCCGGTCATTTCCAGCATAGTTTAGAGAATACATAAGAACAAAAACATGTTTGCCCTGGATCAGATAAAAAATCTGAGGTAGCCCACCATGCTGACATGGTGGCCAACAGTGGATGCCTAGTGTAAAATCAGCACAAAGGTAGAATAGAACTCTCTTAGTGTCCTTCTGCAGCCTACAGCAACTTGCAGCTCAGGGATCTCTTCAGCCAGAGGTAGTACCCCTGTGTTTAATTGTCTTTAATGATTTTCCCCCAATAACTTGAATGATGTATTTTTTCAACACTGTTGCCCTTCTGTAATAGGTTATACAGCTTAATTATAGGGTCTGAGAGGATGTGTTCCCTTTTGTGTTGTTAGAAAATGCTAGATGACAATTTTGCTTGATGTAATCTATTTTTGCTACTATGAAAAAAAAAATAGGAATAAGAGTTTCTTATTCATCTTCTCTGTGCTGCTGATTATACCGTTCACTATTATGTTCCTCTGAAATTGGTTTTCCAGGCTGAAAAGTCCTAACCTTTTAATCTCTCTTTGCATGCAAATTGTTTCAGACTGTAGGTCATCTTTATCAGCCTTCATTTTTCTAGCTCAGCTCTACAATTTTTAAGATGAGATGCCAGAACTGCACACAGTATTTAAGGTGCTGAGACACCTTGGACTTAGACAGTGATATATTCATTATTTCCTTTTTTTTTCTCTCTTATTCTGTACCTAATAATTCCTTTATGTTCAGTTAGCATTTTTGACTGCTTCTAAGCTGACATTTTGAAGTCAAACACTAGTGCAGAGGACTTTTTGTTTGGCCTTCATGCTTCCTGCAAGGATGTTGAATATAAACACATTTTAGTGGCTATTACAGAGTTAGTCCTTGATAGTGACATTGTGACACAAGCCAAAAATACCTCTGGGAAGAGAGTCAAACCCAGACTCTCCCCCTTGAGCTGGCTGACTAGCTTATCCATGAAACATTCCTGTACAATGTCTAAAAATACCACAGTGTGACATTTAAATCTACATAGGAGTAATTAAATTCTCTTATTATTATGGTATTTCCAGTCCTGGCAGACTCTCTGAATCTGAATTCCCTAGTTTGTTGCTGTGGTTAACTGTCCTGATCTTGACCTGATTGGTGGCAATGTCTATACTTCGGCTTGAGAGTGGATCTAAAGTAGTTTGTCTGAGACATCTGTATGAGATTCAAGTTTTGCAACTGAACATTGAACTACTGCTGTAGTTGGTCTTTCAAGGTGTCCATGGGGCCGTGGAATACACATCAGCTTTAATAATACACACACACAGAAACATAATTTAAATTTGTGAAAAAGAGCCATAGGTCTAAAGGGAAGTAAAACAAAATATTCATTAGGAATACATTTCTTTCCTGTGGGGATTAAGCAATGGAAGAAATCAAAATTTAAATGGCATGCTTTGTTCCAAAGACTGCAAAATGTTTTACATGTATTCATGAACCAAACTCGGCAACATCACCAAAACAGAATATTTGGCAACTTGTTCCCTACAACCATCTGCAAAATGAAATGAAGCCCTGGAGGTTTTCCTACAAACATTCTATGGCTGTGGCTTGATCAATGTACTCAGATCCTCCCTACCCTTTGCTCCTTTGTTGCAGAGTAAATTCATGTATCCTTATCCCTACCTCAGCATCTGCCGTCTGTTAATCCAGATGCTGGATCAAGTTCTCTGTGCCAGTCAAATGTTCCTTGCTATGTGATATGTCTCTGAAGTTGACTATTATTTAAGTATTAACAAGAAATTTGGATGCTGTTGCTTCTTTTACCAGGTTGTGGAATCTTTTAGATAAATTATAGAAAAATATGCAGCCCCGTTGTGGTCTCTGTAGTATCCCGTTTCATTTTTAGTTTAATGAAAGTTGTAGCTAGGAATTTCTTTCTCTTGCATGCTTCAGATTACTGTGATATACTGTGCCAGCAGACACTGGATTTCACTCCTCTTCTTCAACTCCAGACAGTAATTCCGAATGGGATAATGGGATAAAGCACTTCCTGAAAATCTGAAGTAATCCTTCCAAATATTTCCCTGATGTGAAACCACTGGCAGTAATGCAGATACAGAAAGAATGAATATTGCCTTGGCGTCCACTGAATCTGCTTCATTTGAGTTTGGCAACACACTTATGACTTTTTTTTTAATGAATCAGTCAGTCTCTCCATAATCTGAATACAGTCTGGCTGTTTTTATTCAAGTTGCACTTTTTTGTTTTTGACATTGATGAAAATTAATTGATCTCTAGACAAGCCCTGGATGATAATTTATTTCCTGCAGCTGGAAAAAGCCCATATCTCAATAGGCAATTTAAACTGGAATATTCAACTGAAAAGCAGTCTAAGCAGACAAGGACACTTTTTTTGTGTGTCTGTCTAGGTCTTATCTGGAAGAAGAGACAAAGTGCAGTGGCCAGATTTAACAGGAAAGATCACTGTGGGCATCTTCTGTTACTGACAGGCTTCCTTCCAGCCTCTCTAAAAGCCCTGCTGAAAGTTTAGACCTGGAATCATGTGCTAAGAAGGACTGGAATTTCTTCCCCCAACTCTGTTTTTTTGATGTGGAAAGGACACTAAAGGCTTCCAGTTGTTAAATCAATGTTTCATTTAGAATACAAAGTGATGAATTAGGGCATCACAGTTATTTAAGACATTCTTATAGTTAAAGTGGATGAAATACAATAAATCTCCTTTATGACCACTTTGATCCTTTGCAGGTCTGTTTGTGTCCTCTTGTCCATCAACTGTCATTGAACAAACTCCTGCGGCCTCTCCTGGATTGATAAGGAAGTGCCTGTTAGGGATAGCATTTCATGCCACCTTTCACATAGATTGCTGATGAAATGACAGTTCCCACTTCTTCCTTTGCACTTTCAATTAAATCCTTCTGCTCTTTCCTTTGTGTTGGGTGCAAGCTGTAGTTTGGTCACAGCCACAGGGTAAGAAGGTTTGCCTTGCTGCTGCTGCAAAACTAGGAATTTCTTCTTTTTTTGTTGTTGGATTGCTTTTCTGTGAAAAATGAAGGAGCAGCATCAAATCTTCTGGCAGTAGCAGGGAGATAACTTGACTGTCTATGGATCTGTTCTCTCTTGTAGGTTGACTTTCATTTTCTTGGGGGTCTCTCAGTCCCTGTTACTGCTTCATGTCTTTTTTTCCTCTCTTTCTCTCTCTCTCCAAAGAGTTCAGTACAACTCAGAGTACAGTGACCCAGATGAGACAGACCTTGCTCTCTTCTTGCAAGATACCAAATATAAAAGAATGCACAGTATGGGAAGGAAATTAAATAGTTCTGTAAAAAATATATAGCCAAACATACAAGTAAAGTGCACACGTCCAATTCTATGCATTGTACATGAAAAAGAAGATGAAAATTTGTGTGTGTAGAAACTGCAGTCAGCTGGAAAACATGCATGAGTTCCTTTCCATTAGCTTTCCTCTCACTACTGGGATCTATCACTAACAGCTTGTTTACTCCCTCACGGACTGAGTAATTTAGCTCCTCTTTTCTCCATCATAGGAACATAGTTGAAAAAAGGCTCTTTTTTATGCCATATTCCACAGCTCTGAAACAAGATCTTGGCAATATTTCAGATCAAGAAAGTTGAGTGCTGTTAATATAGATCTCTTGTGCTGTATCAGCTTTCTAGGATTGCTTTTTTTCCCCCTCAGTTTCCTCTCCTCCCTCACTGTGAAAGCTGCTCGGAGCTTTTTGAACTTCTATTCAGTGCTGGGCTGTGTTCTGCTATGAAGTATGGCAGGGTGTTAGTAATGGGTGATGTGACTTCATTTTTCGTGTATGAGCACACAGAGGAATGCACAGACAAGCACAGACTAATGCCTTTATATCCAGGGGAGTTCACTGGAGAGGAAGAAACTCTGGATTTCTTGTCTACTCATAGCTATGGAATAGGACTGCAAATAGTTTTCTAGGGATGCTGAGATTTTAATCAGTTGTAATTCTATATGGACAAAAAAACAAAGTACAAATTATTTATGGGGTGAAGAGCATAGATTTGTACATTCATTGGTTGTATGTGGGACCAGGGAATGCATGTTTTATCCAAACCAGCATAGAAGTTTGACCCCTTTTTGTTAGCATATCCCCTAAACTGTAGCAGTACAGAGCTCATTGTTGTATCTTTTCATGGATTGCTGTTTGCAGTAGGAATGGGGGACAAAAATGTCTTGGGCTTCTGCCTGGAGTCCTGGTCATTTGATACGGAATTTGGCCACAAAATAACATTATTGCACAGTACAATGTTTAGTGTTGTGTGGCCACACTTCTTTCCTCAGAAAGCCAAGGTGTGAGAAAGGGGAGTGAAAAAATGGAGCTACTGTGCCTTTAATCCATGTACAAGCTGGGATTTGGGCAGGTCACAGTCTGTGTCCACCTCAGAAACACTCTGAAGCCCATCAGCTTAAAAATAACCACAATAATTCAGGCTCACAGGTAGGGCAGAAAAAACCCTGTATGACACATCTGAGCTTGCAAGTTAGAAAATAGAGAGAAATAGAAAACTCTAGATGGAATAGAAAACTCCTACTTCACCTTGCCTGAACTCATACAGATCTTGAATCCTGAGCTCCAGCCCAGGACTTTAACCCTTCTGCTAGCAATTTGTTTATTCTAATTACGAATTTCTTTGATTCTTTGAGTCATTTTTTCTTGTATTAATCATCAAATGGCAATAATGCTCTTCAGGTGGTTGAGCCTTCTATCCCTATTTTTGTCTCTTCCAGAACGAGAAGTACTCAAGAAGACAAATAGTATTTTCTCTTTTATAAAATATAACTGTATATATTATTATGTGCTTCAGTTGAAATAAATGTGATTAAGACAAAAAAGAATCTATGCTTCGAAACTGACTATTTTGATCAAACATAACAACAATTTCAAACAAAAGGTCTTGTCTTTGTTCTTTTTCAAAAGCTGGTTTTTAATTGCTACCATTACTTCTTGGTGGTTATTGTACATGAAGAAAAGTGTGACTGCACTTGTCAGCCACTTTTCCTACACAGTGTTATTCTTTTTCAGAAATTATATAATCTGGTAGCCTACTGAGAAGTAAATTAGAAAGCACTTAGATTTAGTCCTTGACTTGAATCTCCAATTAAAGTTACAATTGCTCCAAGTTTTGTTTATTTTCCTTTTTCAAACTTAAGTAAAAGGTTACTTGGAATATGGTCCATGACAATTTTGATGAAGTTCTACGGAGATGTGCTTATATAATACTTGACTTCAAAATCACATGAAAATATTGCAGTTAAGTTCTCTGAGACTCACTATACTCTTTGGTTCATTGTGTTTCTTTATCTGCAGATTAAAGACCTTACTCTCTTTCTCCACTTACACCTGATTCCACTCTGGCATTTGGAGCTGCACTGCTGTAATATTGTAGTCAAACAAAACAGCAACAAAATGCAAGTGCAGACTGAATACTTGGTGAAATTTTTGGTGCTGATGACGGGCCAGACACCAGCATAAGCAATCATCAGATATGGCAGTCATGGTAGAAGGAAGGACTGACACATAGGCAGCACTGGATATTCTTTATACCAACAGCAGCTGTCATGCTCTTGATGAGTTGGAAGTGAACCAACTTGAGAAGATGACAGCTGAGGGTTAAAAGTCATCAACAAAGGAGTAGTCAACAGGAATTTATTGCTTTGTTGTTTCATGACATCTGAAGCTTCAGATGAAGAAAGTGCAGGAGGTGATACAGGGCTACCAGAGTACAAGTAAGAGCCAAAGTAAGTGCAAAGGATAACTTTCAAATCACTGTGTGGAATCTACATGGAAAAAGCTGATTGGAACAAAAAAATGTTCCATATATTTAAGGATATCCTAGTAGATGCCCACTGAGGACTAAAGATGAGAGCTGTTGAGGTAATCCTCAGAAAGAAAAAAGGAGAAAGATAAACATCATTAGTACTATCAGAGTTCAAGGGATTTTGGGGTTCCATATATTCTAGAGGGCAGAATGTTACTTTGATGTCCTCTTTTTAGCTGAGACTCGTGTGATCTTCTTGATTTCGAATAGGTAGCATTTGTTAGACAAGACCAAAGATGGGGAGATAAGGAGAGGAGGAGCTATGACTTACCTTGAGCAAGGTGAAATCTGCCTCCAGCACAGAGATTGGAGAGAGGGACATTTTCTGTTCTCATCAAGAGGAAAGAATCTAGGAAAGCATGAAGAAAGAATAATAAAAAGAGACTGGAAACTGAGTTAACATTTATTCACACTGAAAATCCTTTATGAATGGATTAATAAGAGAAAGAAAATATTTGAAGTTGATGTTGAATCAATCTGATCCAAACTTTAATGAACTTCGAATTGCTCCTCTGTATTTTTACTGTCTTTTTAACGGAAAATAATAAAGATTGGAAACATGGGCAAGTTACATGTTACAATAAGCATAGTAATGAGACTGTAAATATACTAAACTATTGTAATAAACATAAATCTGAAGGTGTAAAATAAGTTTTTGAAAGCAGCATGAGTTGGGATATCATAAAACGTCTCATTAAAAATTTGGATACTTTATTTTCAAGTTTCTACTTCTAAAGTTCTTAATGAGACAAATAATAAAGCAAAATGACAATCTCTGTTTGGTCACACAGGGCAGTAAAAGTTTTAAGAAACTTATTTTATGTAAGAAAGAATGAAGGGTGGGTTAAAGTTATCACATCATAAACCAAAATGGAGATTTATAAAGTGCTAATGAATCTGCATGTTTCATATCCATTATATTGTAGTCTCCAGAAACTGAAGGTTATGTTGTGGGATCTTCTCTGCTGATGAAACCAAATTGACACAGACACAATTTTTATAAGGAGTTGAAGGTTTGCCTGTTGATATACACTAGGGATTAGGACTGAAAAACATAGAGAATGTGGTATCTTCTTGATATGACATGGAATTAAAAAAACACAATTACACTCAGAGATATTACAAGCCGTCCAGGACCTTAGAGCTCTAGAAAGAATTTTTGCATAAGCACAACAATTTAGTAGAAACAAGGATAAAACATGATGGCTATTAAATAATGACTGGGTAGTGTGATCTGGAGGCCACTGAAGGTGGACAGATTGCTGCATGATTTATTTTGAGCAGCAATGCCATCTTTTTCTTTTTTCTTTTTCTGTTTTTTTTTTTTTTTAAAAATTTACACTAATGTAGCAGTGATAAGTCACGACTGAAATAAAGACATTTCTTGCACATCAAAAAAATGATGGACTGAAAGGTATGACCATCAGGAGGGCTTTTAGCTTTAAATTTAGACTCCATGAAATGCATCTGAGATATCATAATCATTAATGGGTTAAAAATCTCTCACAAAAGTAGATTACTTCTACAGGGAAAAACAAAAGTTCTGCTTTGGGCATTCATCTGTTAGAGATGCTTCAGTTCCCAGAGATAACCTGTATGGTGCCAGAGGGAAGCTAAATTGAGCTAAGTCAGTGGTACTTTTCAAGATTGAAAGGTATTATCTTTCATGAAATATTGATGGGAAATATAGAAAACCCCAATTCAAAGAATTGAATGAATCTCTAAAAATAATAACAGAATAACAGAACAATTGGTGTTGTGAATGACCTGTCAAGGCCATCTAGTCCAAACCCCCTGCAATGATCTGGGTACATCTTCAACTAGATCAGGTTGCTCAGAAACCCATCCAACCTGATCTTGAATATTTCCAGAAATCCACCACCATTCTTTCTGGTCAACCTGTTCCAATGTTTACCACACTCACTGTGAAAAACTTTTCCCTTATATCTAATCCAAATTGATCCTGTTTTAGTTTAAAACCATTACCCATTGTCCTATTGCCACAACTCTGCTAAAACATCTGTCCCTGTCTTTTATATAAGCCCCCTTTAAGTACTGAAAGACCACAATGAAGCCTCCATGGAGTCCTTTCTTCTCCAGGCTGAACAATTCACCTCAGAGGAGAGGTGCTGCATCCCTCTGACCATCTTTGTGGCCTTCCTGTGGATTTTCTCCAACAGGCTCACATCCTTCTTATGCTGGGGGTCCCAGAGCTGGGTGTAGTGCTCCAGGTGGGGTCTTACAAGAGTGGAGAAGAGGGGGAGAATCACCTTCCTTGACCTGTTGGCCACACTGCTTTGGATGCAGCCCAGGATACAATTGGCTTGCTGTGTCCTGTCCAGACTCTCATCCATCAGCACCCCCAAGTCCTTCCCTGCAGGGCCGCTCCTCAGGTAGGCATCTATTTGATGCAAACACTAGATCATAAATATATATAAGAATACATAGAGATTAACATTATCCTTACCAAGTACCTGCTTTGGTTGTAGTGCTGGCAGCAAGTTAAAATGATATCAAGGTATGGGGTCATTCTTTCTTCAAATCAATTCAGGTTAGGAGTCGCTGAAGCCCTGGAAAACAGAGAAAATACTGCATTATTGTCAAGCACATTTAAGAGAAATGAGGCTAAACCACTGCAGAGAGATTTCAAACCTGTGAGTGTTATATAAACAGATCTTCCCCATGACTGTCTGGTCTGTTGCTCTTTCTTCTTCCTATGTTGCTGCTCAGTGCCTGAGTGGTTTTCCCCACTCTCTTGGATCTTTATGACACACGAGATTTCTTCTCTAGGAGTTGTTGACAAGCTAGCTTTTATCAGATTTTACTCCTTTCTAGTCTGTACAAAGTCTACAAGAGGATGACATTCCCTCGAACTTCCCAGAAAATCAATGTAGCAAAGCAAGTTCTTTCAGGTTGTTGAGTGTATAATTATTTTATTCTTTCTGTGTACAATGTAGTTCACAAGAATACTGCGTAGTTTTCATGTGACTCTTCCATCTTTGGGGGTCTGTTTAATCCACAAGGCTAGGATGCAGGGATTTTAGCAGCTTTATTGTGTGAGAGGAAGACCAGCAAGGACGAGAAGCATCAAAGGGAGCAGCAGAGCAGCAGGAACCGTGAGGAATGGCTGGTTAGGCACATGTGTTAGTGTTTATTAGCCATGCACAGGCCATCTGCTGAAGGAAAGGCGCAACAGGAGACTAGTCACGCTCTGTGGGAAAGATGTGAGAGCAGTGCTGTGACTGGCCTAGATGGGCCAGCCAAAAGGGAAAGGGACAGTCAGGGAGAAAGTGTAGAGGGACAGGAGGAGGAGGCAGCCTGGCTCTCTGAACATAAAAATGCTTGTCAGCTTCTGCTGTCTGTTTTTTTGTTTGCTGATTGCTGAATAAGGCAAGAGTGCACACAGTATTAGGACTGGAGACAGTGCTGAGTGGGTTTTGCTTCTCCCTTCTTTAGAGACTTTGGTGTGAATCTATCAGGGGAGAGGGGACCTGAAATTGCTATATCTAATTACATGAGCCAGTTAACATCATTGAAAGATCCCTTCCTCGGGAATTAGTACCTGGCATAAAAGTTCTCTAATTCCTGACAGACTATATAGATTAAAGCTTGCAGCCTTAATGGAGAGGTCTAAAGGAAAATAACACCAAAGTTATAAATTCAAGGATTTTGAGCTAAGAAAATGTCAGAACTAGGACACTCAGAGAATATAACACACACAATTCTACACTGACCAACACAAATCTGGTAATAAATAACTTACAGGAAAATTTACAGTGGAAAGAGGCAGAGTAAACAAATAAGGGCAGAGGTGCTCTTCAGCTGTAGGAGGCAAAAGAGAAAACAATGGAAAGAGGAACATCATAGGGCAATGAAGGACTATTCCAAAATATTGTTGTTTAAATGCCTATTGATATGATAAGCACTTCAGGTTATGATCAGCAAATACACTGAAGGAACTTCATGTGAACCTGACTGAATTTTCAAACTGCCTCAAATGAAGGATTGGCCAATCTCAGCAATGAAGTCCAGCTTCTTTTGGAAATAAGACTTTAATGCTGTGACATTAATCTTGCAAGCATGTTTTTATTCCCCAAATAAAACTGGAAAGAAGGAAAAGAAACTGCAATATGAAGAAATTGGAACTGAAGAATTAAATGGCTTTGCCAAAAAATGCTGAGTATGAAGATTTGGTGTGTGTTTTCCATGACAGCTGAAGGTAATTTAGTGCCCAAGGGGCTTTTCTCGGTATCTGCCTTGGCCATCAACTAGAAAGTATAAATCACAAAAATAGTCCTATGGATAAAAACTGACCTGTCGTATTTCTTTGTAATCTTGCAACATTGTTTTGAGAATGAAATATAAAAGGGAGGTACATTTCTGTGTTCTCACATGAGTGAAATCTTAAAGAAGCCATTTCAAACCAGTGTGCATAAAAATCTCAATATTGTATGTAACATTTGCTAGAAGCTGTACTAAAAGGAAGTGATTTTACTACATTTTTTCTGTCTTAACTCTGTGCTAGCAGCATTCTTAGAACAACTTTTTCATTTTGCTATCCTACATAGTTCTGCTTTGGATGGACAGTAATATTAGCTGAAATAATAGCTCTTATCTCCAGCCACTCTTCTGTTGTCAGCTATGCTTTTATATTCTGATTTATGGTGCTTTAGACTGACTTCTGTTTGATGCCTGCTTTAGCTGATTTTTCAGTAGTGTAACCCTCAGTAACATCAGGAGGGGCTGAAGAAATGTTAATATTTCTTGCAAATAAAGAGGGAGAGCAGGGTACTTTAACTACTTAACAATAGAAAAACGTGAAGCATATTTAATTTCAGTAGATTCATACGGCTTAAAATGTTGATTACTTTGGGCTTTCTTTTGATATCAAATTACTGCTTGCTTGTTTTTCCAAGAAGACACCCTATAGTTTTGAATGATAGTTGAATCATTTAGTCTTTGAAAGATGGTGAGAGAAATACATTATGTCTCTTTCAGATTCATTTTGCTGGTAAAGGCATGGAAAGACACCTCTTTGCAGGGAATGGACTAAAAAATTAAGGGACTGCAACACCTACTCTTTAATTTTTTCTCTTTCTCTTTNTTTTCTCTTTCTCTTTCTCTTTCTCTTTCTCTTTCTCTTTCTCTTTCTCTTTCTCTTTCTCTTTCTCTTTCTCTTTCTTTCTCTTTCTTTCTCTTCTTTCCTTCTCCTTCTTTTTCTTTAATAGAAAAGAATTTTCTGCCTTGAATATGAGCAGTGGTGTATACTCTGCCAAAGGTTTTATACTCGTAAAGCGGGGCATGTGTTTTGTCCCAGGGCTGAATTACATACCTCAGTGATGAGCATAAAGAAACTCGAGAAGGCAGAAAACCAGATATCTTATAACATTAGGCTTTTTCCTACCATATACTTTTTTTTTTGGTATATGTGCAGAATTAAGTCTAAATCTCATTTCCTGGGTTAAATTAGGTCTTTCTGAAGTCATCTTTGTATTGTTTTTTGCTTTTTATTTGGTTTAAGTATTTCAAACCTGCACAGGAAATTTTTTGTTGAGAAAGCTAAATTGTGCTGTGTTAAAAAACAAAACAAAACACAAGACTGATTTAAACACCAATTTAATCTTATGCTCAAAGATTATTAAACTATCATCTGACAATGAAAATACACTAACTGCCTTACAGTTGACAAATAAAAAGGCATTTTACAAGTATTATGTGGGAGGTAGAAGCTAATATCAATTCATATGTTGCCTAGTTATAATTTTTAATTGTGTTCAGAATTATTTAATGAACTTCATAATTGTCAAGTAAAAAAAAGAACTGAAGCATATAATCCAAAATCATGCAAACCAAAAAACTCAATTAGCTGTTACAGAGTTTGGCTTATGTGTAGTGCTGTGGTTGTCAAAACTGTAGTTAAAATATAAAAGATTAAAATTAGGAGGAGTTCATAGGAGGATTCTGGATGAACTTGTGGGGAGAGGGAGGAAAACATGGACCTGTTTGAATGACTCCAGAGAGCCATTAAGTTGATCAGAGGGCTGGAGCACTTCTCCTATGAAGACAGGCTGAGAGACTTGGGATTGTTCTACCTGGAGAAGAGAAGGCTTTGAGGAGACCTTTGAGCACCTTCCTGTACCTAAAGGTGCTACAAGAGAGCTGGAGAGGTACTTTTTACAAGGTCATGGAGTGATAGGACAAGGGGTGATGGCTTTAAACTGAAAGAGCATGGGTTTAGATATTAATGAGAAATTCTTTACTGGTAGTGAGGCACTGCAAGATGTTGCCCAGAGAAGTTGTAGATATCCCATCCCTGGAAGTGTTCAAGGCCAGGTTGGATGGGGCTCTGAGCAATCTTGTCTAGTAGGAAGGTGTCCCTGTCCCTGATAGGGGGCTTGGACCTAGATAACCTAACCCCTTCCAACTCAAGACATTCTATGATTCTGAGTTAAGACTGCCAGGTGAATAACTAATGTCACTAGAGTTGCAAATGCTTATGTCAAAAGTATAATTCAACATGTGTCACATAGAAGAAAACCCAATGAACTCCAAAGCAAAGGAAAACAGCTTTTCAAGTGATTACTGGTCTGTGTAGTGAACATGACATAAAAAGTACACTGGAAGAAGTGGTATATGATCATGGGTCATCATCCCTCTGTACAACTCTTTTTAACCTTCTCTTTTACCATGAAAGGTTTAAGATAGGTTAAATATTGTCATTTGCTATCCAAGGGTATGGTGAAAAGAGGTAGAACAGAGTTAAGAAAGGTGATATAGTTATTGCTGAGGTTCAAAAGTCGGTCACAGCTCTTCTATCATAGACGTTCCAAAAACGATACAGCAGAAGTTCCATCTTATATCTGAGGTAAAGCCAGGAGATGGCCAAGGCTGAGGAAAGGACCTTCACTTTTGTTGTTATAGATGCTGAGCCAAGAGTTGGAGATCTTTGTGTCCCCCAAGCTGTGGTGACTTTCATGAGGCAAGAGAAGGGGGAAATCAAAACTGTCTAGGGCCAACAATTTGAGGAATTTACAACATTAGTTAAGGTCCAAGAGGACTCCCAGGGACTGGAATTTATTACTCTGCTGTATTTGGCTGTTTGTGTGAGATAAGATGAGGCCACAAGGCCAATTTTTAATTGACCAAGGTAATTTTCACAAATCATTAGAAGTGACCTTTATTTTCAGCCTCAGCAGATACTAAAAATGCAATGGACTGTCACAGTTTTATTTACACTCTTCTCTTTGGAACCAAAATCCTGTAAACCTTGGTTAAGACAGATGATAAAATTGTAATATTGGACTATCTTACACTTCAGTTCCATTTGCCACACCATTTCTGTGATAAAACAGGGGTCCTGATCTTAAAAGCACCTAATTATGTCACCATCATGAGTAATCAGAAAAATCAAGAACACGAAATTTCAGTGATAAAACAAATCCAGCTTCACATTGCCTCAGAGTGTTAGCTAATACCAGGATTGATACATTTTCCCAAATGCATTTATCATCACCTGAGTAAGAAGAGCAGAGCTGAACCAATCTCCCTGGGGTTCAAAAGTGCAACTTCCCAATCGGCCTAGCACTCATTTGTAAGTAAATGAGTACAGTGTGGACAGACATTTTCCTTTCATTTTATCAAGCTTTAAGTTTGTACCAAGCCAGTGTGAATATGGCCTTTCATTATATTCCTGAACTACTCCTGTCCTTCACTTCACTTCACTGGGTTTTATTTTCCAACAGTGATCTACTATTGGAGCATAAGTAATCCTCTGCTCCAGCAGCAAAATGCAGGGTAATATGAAGTAAGGGAAAAAAGAATCCCTGGATTGGTCATCCTCACACCACACTCTTCCAGCTGGGAGTATTGAGAATGGGGCATCCTCACACTGCACACTTGGAAGTGCTGGTTGGGGATGTCCATGAGGCAGCAGAAATACCTTCTTCAGTCCTTGACAGAAGGAGAATCCCCCAGGAGAGCACATTTTAATACTGGAAGGTGCTCACAGAGCAGTATGGCTTGCGTGGATGTGTGTATGTGCAGGGAATGCTTCGATGTATGTCCAGTGCTGAGGAGACTTGGCAGTGATGCCAGGGCTTGGGTAAGGCAGCAATGTGGCAAAGCCATGTGGGTGTTGCACAGTGCAAAACTCTCATTTCTACTAAAATAACAGACTGAGATTGCCCCCAGGCTGTAACCTTTTGTACCAGGAAGGGGGCAAGGGGGGCAGAAATCTTTGCACAATAAAGTTTGCCATATACAGCCAGGAGGGACTTCACTTTGGTGTCCTTCCTCAAGGAGATCCTTGAGCTGAAAATGCCTGTGTGGGACCCACTGTGTCCTGGGGACTGCTGAGGGTCTGGAAACCAAAGCACACCCCCCTGCTCCAACCCAAAATGCAGTGAAATCTTCCCCATCCATCTGGATGAGTAAGGAAAATGGTGGCATCACAAATCCATTTGATTTTCACAGGTCCTGTGCCAGGAATCACTGATACAAACCCGGTACTGCCGCTTTTATGGCTCAGTGGAATCTCAGTGGTATCCAGTGAAAGAATACTGTGAGGGTGATCATCTACTGGAACAGGTTGCCCAGAGATCTTGTGGGGCTTCCATCTTTGGTGATATGTAAAACCTGGCTTGACACAGCCCTGAGCAACCTGCTCTGGCTGATCTTGCCCTGAGCAGCAGATTAGATCAAATGGTCTCCCAAGATCCCTTCTGATCTCAACTATTCTGTGAGACTGTCCAGGTCAAGTTCCAAAATGTAATTAAAATAATATTGTCTCAAATCAGGACATAATTTTCATGTAATTTAATTTCTGATCCACTTGTTTAAGGCATGGGCAAATTCATGTAGTAACTGTAATTGAAAAAAGTTATGCCTTTTACAGAAATTACATATTACAAAATTCTTATTATTGCAGAACCTCAATTAAATATGTATTTTAAGAAAAATAGATGACTGTAACTACCTAGTAGCAGAAAAGAAAGTGTTATCAGGAGATTTTTATGCAGTGCCATTCTTGATTATGTTTATTAAGATTTGTTTACTAAACTGATCTACCTATTTTCATCTAATTAAGATTAATTACAAGAGGAGTAATTATGCTTGCAGTCGGACTTGCTATGCTGAGCAGATTATTTACTTGAGTGCTAATTTTACAGCTGCACCTGATTTTGCAGTATTGGATTTTAATATGTGGATGCTCATCTTTCTTCTTGCAGAGTTTCTGAAACGAAATTACTTGTGCGTAATTACGGAGACTTTCAAGAGCCATCTTGATTGGGAGTGAGATAACTTGCCACTTTACTGTGGAAAGATGGAATTTAAGCTGAGGAGCTAGCTGTGTTGAAAACATATGCTGAGCTTATGCTACTGTCCTTTCTCTGAATGGTATTAGAAGACTCATTTGATAAACATATATATGTACCACTGGCTTATGTCGAATACATAGAGAAATACCTGTTCATTTAAAAAGCAGAGCATTCAGCAATTGCCAGTGTATTGAA
Source organism: Pachyramphus minor (assembly GCA_013397135.1). Classification (NCBI taxonomy): domain Eukaryota; kingdom Metazoa; phylum Chordata; class Aves; order Passeriformes; family Tyrannidae; genus Pachyramphus; species Pachyramphus minor. The sequence goes on along the minus strand of VYXB01002553.1, from coordinate 2,645 downwards.
ATCAGTGGGCAAGGGCTCAATATTCTTTGTACTAGTTCTACAGTTTATGTTTATTTATAAGTTCATATTATATATTTCATTGAAATATTAATGCTTTAAAAGTGTGGTTCCTTTTGCCTGAATGAAACAGGTTCAGAACTGTATCTGGAAGATAAACATCTCAATAAAATATAAATTTTCTTGATACAATCAGAGGTGATACACAGAAATTAAAAGCTCCAAAAACTGTAAAAAAGTCTGTTAATTTACACATCAGCCTCCACCTGCAATATGAGACTGTCACCAAAGTGGAAGGAATTGTGTTTTGATAAAATTGTAGTGGTGAAAAGGAAAAGAACAATGTAAGTGTTGGATCAGCTGTTCAGGGCTGGCAGCACAGCAATGAGCAGGAGAGGCTACGTTCTCTCCCATTACAATTCTCACTCATTCTAGTTAAGAGATAAAATGTACACTATGATTACTTTATTAGGAAGTAGTACACTAGTTTGAAGAATAAATTGGCCAGTGCCTACTGTGCACCAGTGATGAAATTAATGGGACATAACCACTGAGAACAGAAACTGAACTTACTGTCCAGGGGGTATTTGCTCTATAAACCCATAACACCTGAACATGACTAACTTATTCTGAAACAGCAACTGGCCTGAGAATGAAAGCAGTTAATCAACTTTCAAAAGCAAGATCCAGTGTAGTATATTTATCAAATTGCTACAACAATTCTTTAAAAGAGTTCTGTATCTGAAATATCTGTGGTCTACGATTATTGATAAATTATATTCCTGCAGACCTGATAGATATGCATGCTAGAATGAAATGCTCTGATTATCTTCATTGTGATAGCTCCTATTTTGCTAAGATAAAATGCACAGAAATTTGCTCATGTAAGCTGAAATAAGTTGTTAAGAATTGAAACAAGATAAGGAGTGTACCATCTTGTTTATTTTTTTTGTTTTGGTTGTTTGTGTTTTGGTTTTTTTTTTCTATTTTAATATCTAGGTAATGTTGCAACTCAATGTAAAAAGAGCCAATGAGACTAATCAAAATCTCAGAGAAACATTTCTCCTCAATTGAATTTTCTGATTATTTATATAACCAGAACACACTAGGCTCTTTAAAAATGTGGTGCACAGCAATAAATGGACCACTGGAAATGTAGCAATGATATTGCATATATATAATTCATTAAAAGGATCAAAAAAGGACTCCAAAGCAAGAGTATTTAAAAATGCATTTTTGGATGTTATTCAAACAACACAATTTTCTTTTACTCAGTGAATGTCCTACTGCCCTGAGAAAGCTCCAAGTATTTTTAAAGCATGTCAGGATAGAAGGAGAAAATTGAGAGATTATGTTGAATAAGAATTTTAATCTATAAAATGTTGATAATAAGGTTTAAAAAGCCTTTAATATAATGCTTGAGACCGATACCTGAGAACTACTACTTATTCAGTATTTAAGCAGAAGTCCTTTTCCCTGAGAAAAAATGGGACAATATTATTTAAAATAAGCAACATCCATCTGCAAACCATTTTTGCAGATCCCCAAGTACACAAAGTCTATTGCTTTTCTTTAAACAGAAGAGGAGGACAAAGAGAGAATGCTATCAAGGGAACTTTCTGATTATTCTTGAGTTATTTTGCCTCATAACTATTGAATGGTGCTCTTCTAAAACGAAAATTCCTGCATCACTCTGTTTTTTCATGAGTTTTTTTTTTAAATCTGCCTGATCTTCCCTTAGAAAATTTGAAAAAGCAATGTTTAGTAAGATTTTTAGACCATTCCTTTCAAATAAAGGGAGAAATTTCATCTCCCACGAAATAAATTCAGCAAGATATTCTGCTGAGATTTCACTGAGAGTTTAATGCCCAGATCTTCTAATCTCAAAAAAAAATGAATAACAGATTTGTGTCTAGCTATTCTGTTCTCTCTCTTGATTGCCTCAGAAATTTAACTAATTTATAACTAAATAAAGCATAGTTTACTTCCTTAAGGGATTTTTAATGTGCAAGTGAAACGTTATGGAGACCTCACACACCACAGGAGGGAGCCTCTCTCCCGCTGAGCTTGAAGCAGGACTTTGGTACAGGCTATTTTTCTCCTTTGAAACCTGTACAAAAAGAGATTGACAGGTACAGAGAGTCAGAGCATGTTGAAGTAACTTCTACAAGAAAAGAAAAGGGAACCCCCTCCTCCATTTTAATTATAAATGGGATAAATAAAACATATGCCATTGAAATATTTGTAATATTTGTAACAAAACGCTCATGTAATTTTCAAAGATATCATCCAAATTTGAATCCTCCTGTAAATTTTGCACTGAAAACCTTTTTTATTTTTATGAACTAATAGTTTTAGAAGAGGTTGGAATAAGTTTAAAATAAACATTTTTACAAAAAGGAAGCTGGTTTGGAACACCGCAAAATGGAAGGGTCTTCAAAATTCTTCATGAGTGGCTTCTATAGAGTAATTTTCAAATTCATTAACCAGCGTTGCTGAAAAGGGTAGATTTTCAGTTGTACACATGAAAGCAGTATTGTCTGAGGTAAACATTCCAAAGGACACAGGATGTGTTTATTATACTGGCAGAGATTGTGGTAGCCCTGGAAAGCTCATGTGCATTTGGAAGGATGAACCTAAATGGACTT
>VYXB01002550.1:338729-359055 GCA_013397135.1 Pachyramphus minor | reverse complement strand
ATTATTGACCTGATTTGAGGAACCTCCACAACATTCAGACTGACACTTTACTCATAAAGGTTAGTAAAAAGGTTAGAGATTATGACTGAGGATAGAGCAATGCAATTCTCCACTCTAAGGAGACATTTACAACAAAGTTTACTTTGTGATTCTTAGGGTTAAACAATTGGATAGAGGGAAGACAGCTGTATGCCATCCTGTCCAAGTGGAAGAGGTGCTGTTCTTTGATCCTGCTGTCCTTTGTTCTTTAGTAGTCAAGAGAAATGGAGCTGCTTCCTTTTGTGCTGAGTCAAGTTCTGCATATAAGATCTGTCACTGAATCAAATGTAAAGAACACACTTAGAACAAAAGGAGTATATAGGATGGAAGGGAGCCTACAAGAAGGATGGAGAGAGACTGTTTACAAAGGAATGTAATGACACCACAAGGGGGGATGGTTTCAAACTGAGAGTGTATTTAAATTAGATGTTAGGAAAAAAATTCTTTACTATGAGGGCCGTGAGGCACTTGAACAGGTTGCCCAGAGAAACTGTGGATGCCCAATCCCTGGAAGTGCTCAAGGCCAGCAGGTTAGATGGGACTTTGAGCAACCTGATCTAGTGAAAGGTGTCCTTGCCCCACAGGCAGGGGTTTGGAACTAGGTGATCTTTAACGTCTCTTCTGACCCAGGCCATTCTACAGTTCTATGGCTTGTCCTCAAAATGTAAGGCCTAATATTTGCACTCAGTTGTTACCCAGAAAACTAACAAAAAAATAAAAATAGAGGAAATACATCATCAGCCAGTAACATGTTAGCATTTAAGTCTTGTATCACATAAATGGGTGGTTCCAATCAGTCCTGCAAACAAGTTATTATACAAAGAAACTTAAAGAAACTGCAACATCTGGAATTGGAGACAAAGCATACACTTTATAGTTTAGGTTTTTTCACTTTTCAATATTTTTACCTTGCATTTAATGAAGTGTTTAGTACTTTCATATTTAGCATATTTTCCAAGCTTTCTGTTCCTGAATTAGAATGATTTAGTAATTTCAGGTATTTCTTTTTTCTTCTTTAGGATTCATGCCCGAGGAAGTTTCAAAATATCAGACTTCTAAAAATTTTAAACAGTTTCTGTCAGTAAAATATCATTCTGCTTTTATGTTCTTTTCCTAAGAACAATTTACAACCTTTTTTTTCTTTACTTCAATTCTTGACAGACTTATGCCTTTTTCTGTTGGTTTTAGCACCTGCCTTTAAAATATATGTACCTTTGATTTCATTGAGTGCACGCATTTTTTCAGTTCAACGAGATGGAGGAAGAAGTAATTTAGTTAATTTTGTGATTTTATTGTGTCAAGGGCCAATGAGATTGTCACTCCCAAACAAAAACAGCAAACTTGTTTTCATCACCCACACTACTAAAAAAAAAAAACAACAGATTTTCGTAGTAGTAAAAGGGTGGTAAAAACCATCTTACAGCCTAGTTTTTGGCATCATTCTCCTCGCTTTTCAGAAGGGTTGTGCATGAGGCAGCATGTGAAGTGCGATCCGGCCGCGCAGCCAGCAGATGTCCCCCCTACACACACCCTGGATCCACATCCACGTCCATGGGGATTGCGATGTGGGCAGGGGGAGATGCGACAGAGACATCGTGAGCTTCATTTCTGAAAGGCAAAAAATAAAGGGAAATATAATGGAATTTAATTGTAATTCAAGGTTTCCCGAGTCCTTTCAAAAAGCTCTGTGCCATAACAGTTTGTGGAAATGAAGTGTTTTCCCAGTATTCCTACCCTCCCCTGAGCATATTCAGGTTTTTGCTGAGCATGTACTACAATACTCAGGCCTTAGAACGAGCCACAGCCAGCATGGCTGAGACAGCCCCATCCTGTCTGTCACATCACTAATAACCAAAAGCTAGAATTAGATTGGGACATACCTCAGACTATCAAATATTTTTGCATTTCCAGGAAAATTGATTTTTTTATATTTCATAAATCTGTTCTATTGAATACATTTGACATCAGCAATATTCATTACAATGGCAAAGTAGCTACAAAAACCAGTGTGATTTTAATCAAAAGTAATTTATTAATAACAAGTTTTATCTTGTTTTCAAATTATTGTTGAAACATAAAACCCAACTCATTTGCAAATGTTATACAATAAAGAATTTAAACCTTCACTGGCTGTAAAGCCTTTATGGATCCACTTCTGATTGAAATTTTAGCTGCTACTGCCCTCAGAGTTCTGAGTTTTGTGCATGAAATACACCTGGATTTCTAAAAACCCAGGAAAGCAGGTGAGTGTGCTTTCTGAGAGCCAGGAGAGAAGGAGAGTCTGGTGGGCTGCACAGGCCATGGGAAGAAGTGCCAATGGAAAGAATGCTGCTGGCAAAAGGCTGAAGGAATAAGAGCCGCACACAGCCCCCCAGAACAGGGAGAAGCAAATAACTGGAGCAGGTTTGGAAAATGTAAACTGAGAAAGGATGTTATTAGCGTGGGAGGAAATATGGGACAAAAATATGGGAAGGAAGTGCTGGAGAGTGAGAGGAGCTTTAAGAGCTCACAAGTGGGCTGGTGAGAAGGAAGTCCGGGATGGGAAAATTTGTGTGGGCAGATACTGGAATGAAAATGAGAAAGAGGGCATAACAGAGGACAGGTAGGACAGGAAATGTTTAAGTCCTGATCTAAAGGGAAAGGATTGGGATATGGGATACAAATGGTATGAGACCAAGAGATGGATTTGCAGCTTCACTACCTCAGTCCCTTCTTTTTTATATATTAGAATTTTAGTAACTATTTTAGCCTTATGTAGAGCCTCTATATAAAAGGCTTCAGTGTCAGCAGTGGGGTAGCTGGAGATAAGTTCATACAGGCAAAGCCCTGACACACTAAACCCAAATAACTTAATTTAAAATGAGGATTATGATACACAACCTCCATTGTAAACCTCAGAGTTGCATTCACCATCACCATGATCTTGTAACAGTTTATAAAAAAACCCACGATCCTTGAAGCACCTGATACATTTACTTTGTTTCAGACTAGCAGTAATGGAGAACTCTCATCATTTAGTGGATTCTTTTAGAAGTGGACAGAATGAATACTATTCATACCCAACAAAACACCAGAGACGCAGCTGAAAAAAACAGTAAATATTACAAGTTTGTTAAAGAATGTGGCTTCAGACGAAGAAAAATCATTGTTAAATTCAGATTGGAGAACTGTTTCAGTTCAAAAAATGCTTCCATGCAAACTCAAGAATATTTCTACTTTGACAACTTAAATATTTTTTCTTTCAGAATGACCCTTTCAATTGTTAGCTGCATCTCTTTTTTTAAAAAAAACTTTTTCTGAAACACTTATTAAACATTTGAAGCTGAAGAAATAATTTTGTGAGAAAGCCTCCCACTACTCTACAAAAAGGATTGTGATTTCTTTTGTTATGGCTACTGAACTAAAAATGCCAGTAACTGCAAATGTATAGATGGAGTAGACAGTAGCAAAGTCATATGCTTTGGGAAGAGATTAATGCACTTTTTCATCTACCAGCCCTGCCCACCAGCCTTCTCAGTCCTTACATCCACACACAAAAAAATTAAAAACAAACAAAAAAAAGAAACAAACAAACCAAAACCAAACAACAACAACAAACCCAACCAAAACAAAACAATAAACACACACACACAAAAAAAAGCTTTTATAAGTTCTGAGAAAAATTTAAGATCCTCATGTCCAGGTACCACCTGGGAGGCAAGGCTAGAAACCAACACCTACATCATAGGCTGGGCTTGAATGGGGCTCCTGGGCTCATGAGCAGGGGAGGGGTGAAGAGGCATCCCAGGTGAGCTTGGTTAGGGCCAGTAAGTCCCATTAGCACCCTCAGGGCTCTGATATTGTTCTGCAACAGATGAATTGTGATTAAACAAGATTTTTTTTTTCCTAGCTCAAAACAGCTGACTATAATGTGTACTAACTAAAATAACAGCAAAAGAGGCTAATATTTCTTACTTAAAATTTGTGACACACCAAAAGTGTGCGGAAATCATATGTCTAAAGTCACGTCTAGTGTTTTTTTATTTAATTGGATTTGGGACTGAACCCTCAACTAGGCTGTTGAGTGCAAGGTATTGGAGACTTTTGCAGTAAATAGATTATTTGAAAACTCCATAAGGTATATTAGAGGAGTGCAGTGTTTAGCCATTTTAAAAGCTAGCCTGGCTGCTATATGCACACATAGACTAAATTAGTAAAGGTTTGTTTAAATGTCTGCAAACTAAGAGATACCATAACATAAATATAAAATGCCTAAGCACCCTATATCCTTTAGCATTAAGCTTTACAGATGGTTTTGAAACTCTTACTCAGCAACCTCTCTGAATCTGTCAAGGGCTAAATATTATTAGAAATTGGCCATAAGTGTAGAGGTTACTTTGAAAAATAGCCTTATTTTCTTTAGACATTTATGTCCCTCTGTATCTTTACTTAAATGCAGGATGATTTTCAAAGTAGTGTCAATAAGGAAATACTTCACTGTTCTAAACATTAAGAACCTTCCTGGAAACTGGTCAAAAAACCCTCACAAAAGCATTGTTTTTTTCTTTTACTTCACACTACTGCAGTTTCAAGTCTCAGATTAAACCCATAAAAAATAATTATTTATTACTTCTATATAGTTGCCAGTGTTCAAGACCCAAAGAAGCTGGGAAGATACTTCTTTGTCCTTCTGTTTTATTTCATGGGAGGGTTTTTTGTTTGTTGTTGGGTTTTTTTAATCCTGTCTTTTCTGACCACTTTTTACTTTTCCAGGCCAAATCTCTTGACTGGGTTAAATACATGATCTAAATAACAGCTTATTTATCATGCTGTTTGGTGATGGATGCTTGGTGATTGCCTCCTATTCTTTTCTGACTGTAAAACTGAATTAGATTCTACACCGTGCAAATGTACACAATACACATTGTAATGGCAGCTGGTGGAGAGCTGCTGTAGCCAATTCTGAGTCTTTTTCCAGCCACAACTTCTGTTTCTTGTCTTCTGTGTTTAGTTCTCTGCCACCCCTCCTCCCAACCAGCACCCTAAAGAAAATGTAAAAAGTACCAGGCAAGGGCACCAGCTGGTCCTCTTTTCTGCCCACAGATATTCACAGTCTCTGATTGGAGTCATGGTCCCCTAAAAGCCACATTTACACAGGAAAAAAAAAAATAAATCACTGTACCTTTTTATCACAAAAAGTTAAAGAGTTTAAAAAATAGGCTTGTGTAGTTCTTGTTCCAAGATGATCTTTGTTATAATAATAAAATGTCATTTTTTAAAACATTAATGCATACCTGTACAAACATGGTATAAGTATGAAGCAGCATGACTTTGGTAACTTTTCCACATAGCTGTTTTCCTGGAACGAATGAGCTGCTACTTATTTGTAACTAAAAGATGTTTAAACTTAGAAGCACTTTTACTGCTATTTTTAGCACCAAAAGTGTTCTTAATAGTTATAAACATTTTTTGTACAGTAAGGAATCACAATACTAGCAGTCCTGTGAAATTTGTGCGTGAAACATAAAGGAATACCAAAAATGTAACTTCAATTCATCCTCCACTTTTTTGTTTATTTAGATGTCTGCTTTCTTTGTGGTTTGGTTTGGGTTTTTTTTTTTTTAAGGTCAAGAGATCTCTGAACAAAGGGACACAGGCTTTAGTTTTAGACCTCTGATTGTTTTCTCATTCATATTAAGAAGTAGTTGTCTGAGCCGATACATGCAGGTTCCACTTTTTGCTTTTGCTGGTATAACACAACCTCATGTAACCTACTGTTGGTCAATATATGACAGTACATGCCTTGATGTGGCCACATAAGTGATGGGCCAAAGGCATTTTGCAGACTGCTGCAAGGTGACGGACCATGATTGATTAATTTACTGTTCAGTGGTGTAACTGTTAAATAGATTCTCTCTTTTCAGCTGCCAGTTTCTTACAGTTATTGAGACAGCAGCTGAACAACTCTCCCCCCATTCCCCTTGGTGAATTAACACTTTATTTAAACTTCAAAAATGGTGTATATTTCTGAAATTCTGTGACAAGAGTCATGTGTCTACTTCACTGCAGGTCTAAGGATAGGCTTTACTTTCTCCACACATTTATCATTCTTAGTGTAAAAAAGTGCTTCAAGGACGTTTTTTACTGTCCAGGGTTTTTAAACCTAAGTTCATTTGTGTTTACCTGTCTAGTAGTTCCATTTCTGCCTCTGCATTTTCTCAGGTAGAATATAGAAGCTTTTTCTCATGTAGAATATAGAAGTTTTACCTGTATCCCCATTCTGGGTGTCTTTTTAATATTCAGAAACTTATATTTACAATTTGGAGTCGGAATTGAATAATTTTTTTTAAAGTACAAAAAAAGTATTTTTTCTATGCCTTCAAACATTGAAAAAGTTTAATCTTAAAATAAATCCTCCAAAATAGGCAGTATTGCTCTCTTCATACAGACCATTTTGCCTTCCTTAATAAAAGAATAAGGCAAAGAAAGAAAGAAGTATGAATTTGAATCTGTAACTCATACTGTTGATTGTCTGCAGCCATCTCTTGCCATACAGCCCTGAATCTTCCACGCAGTCCATGTTTCTCAGAGGTTTTTTTCCTTTTTGTGGTCTCTTTTCATCCCTGAGATACAAGAGCTTCTGACACAGTCACCCTCACCAGCTTTGTGATCCATCCCCTACCCACTGGGAATTTTGCAGTACTACTCTGTGGAAGCTTTGGTCCCATGTTACAGAAAACTTGTGTGAAGTGAGTTTGTTAAACTCAAGAGTCCTGCCTACACATCCTATTTTCTACAGTTCCCTGTTATCTCAATTTTCTGACACAATAACCTTTTATTTCAGTAGCTCAGTGTTTGTAATATTTATAAGGAGCATCACATTTCATCAATACCTTTCAGGAAAAAAACCCTTTAGTAAAAACTGATCCCAAATGAAGAGGTAAGTTTACATTCAAACATAATGATCACACCAAGTTTCTGGTGTTATCACAGCAGTCCAATTTGTGGTGTCATACTGAAGAGGATACCAATTAGGGTACCAATGGTTTTAATTTCCTGCCCTCCATCACCCACTGATCCTTTCCCTGATGGTCTCTTTCCATGAGATTCATTGTTTGGTAACTTCACTAAGTACCAAGTTTCCTAGTATTATACATCTTGGTTTCTGTGTATGCTTCATAATGCTCAGACTTCCTGGCCTTTTGTGAAATAGGTGGTGACTGCACCAAGAGTAAATGACACGCTGAAAAAAATTTACTCATCTCATTTGTCTGGAACATTTCTCTCCCTGATCTCTTTATGATCTTCACAAATATTTGCAAAGGTAAAGCGTGAAATCCAATGAAAGGGTTGGAGAGGATATAAAAAGAGCAAATTTGTCAGTTTAAAGCCTCACATTCAACAATGTGCTGTAAGCTGTCTGCACCATGTTTAAATTGAAAGCAGGGGAGCAAAACATTCAGAACATACTGATGATAAAGAACAAAACAGACTATAAACGGGAGACACCTGGAGACAGCAATTCTGAAACTATAATTTTCCTTTAGTATATCTAAAACAGAACAATCATTTCTCTTCCTTGACACTAGCAAAGCACAGCCCTGATTCACTGAAAACTCAGACTTTGTTCTGATCGTCTGTATGTAGGTTTTAGTCTTAAGTGACACTGTAAGTACCAAGTGCTTTAAGAATCAAATAGACAGTTATTCTGCATGCATTGTCAGAGGGTACTGAAGATAAACCTCTCTGACCTATAAAATATGAAATGAAGGAGGAATTTTATCGGTATTATAATAGGAATAATTAGTTAGGACATGTCATCTTTGTCAGACATAGGGAAAAAATTCTCCCAACTTGGCTTCACCCCATATATTCCTGCTATTCTGATCATCTTTTCATGAATCTAAACTTCACTCAGTTGAGCAGAGTTATCCCAGTGTATTCTACCGCAAATATATTTGAATTGTCCTATGTGAACCCAAATGTCCGGTGAGAAATGAGTTTGAAAGAAAACGGTGAGATGATCCATTTCAGGGAGGATTATCCTGGAATCTCCAGCCTGCAGAACACATTCATGGTGGTTCAGCATCATTGGAAAAGACATGGTAACTCAGGCCTAAGTCAAAGGCAGCAGTGGCAGCAGCAGGAGGCATGTTTGATGAATACTAAAGAGCAGATTCCATTCCCATAGATATGAAAATAGAAAAGAAACATGAGACAGAAAGCTGTGGGGTGTACAGGTGATACAAGGCACTTTACTCAGTAAAATGAGAGAGACTAATCTTTCAATGTGTACAAGAAATAATCTGATCAGGACATACTCTTACCAAACAGTAAAGCATCAAGCTTTCAATCTCCAAGTGAAAACATTATAGCAGTTTTATTCTGCCTGAAAAACATATTTAATAAAATCCCATGTGAGTGCACTTTTGTTTTTTCTTATTGTATGTAATCTGAAGAATGGACATGTACATCCTCATTTTGTCTTGCTATAAGTGATCTATAAGCAAGAAAACAACAACAACAAAAAAAACACTTAAAAACAACAGTTCTATGCTAAATTACTAAATAAATAAATAAATAAATATTCTTGCTGCAATTTTATGGCTACAAAAATGACAGGATGTTACCCCGTGTTTATAGAAACCTAGGGGAAATCTATAAACTTGGAGTTCCCAAGCTCCATCTCTCACTGCAGACCATCCAGGAGCCCCAATTACCAGGCCACTTGAGGATTCTTCAAATGCTATTGCTTTAGAAGCTACACTTCACAGTCCTTGATTGATAGGGTGAGAAGTTACATCAGTGAAAAAAGCTTATTGATTTATGCTGAGAACTCAGCTCCTTTGCCTAAACATTAGAGCTGTACACCACCTAAAACTTCTGCATGAAAGTGGTAGAAACAATACAGGGTATTATAGGTGTCAGGTGTACTTTTGCTCTCAAATTTCACTAGATCCCTATGTGTGGACAACTGAATAAAGCCAGGGATTGTATTCAGTGGAATCTACCTCTACTTAGTTTTCTCCTCTACTCAAGCATGGCTCAATCATGAAAGTCCTCAATCCCTGGAACATTAACATTAGGAAACCACACCTTCAACATCCAAAAAAAAAAAAGATTCTCTCATACTTTCATCGTCAGAGTTAAAATGAATATGAAAATTTTAATCAATGAAAACATCTACCTGGCTCAGTTCTTAATGCCTAGAAGTTCTTTAGAATATTAACATCAATCAAATACACATTCAACATAAAAAACAAACAAACAAACAAAATAAAACAAAAAAACCTCTCATACTTTCATTGTTGGAGTTAAAATAAAACTAAATAAGGGAAAAATACATTATATGTATGGCACACAGAATTTAAGATGCAGAGATCCACAGCTTTCAGAAAGTAGCCAAACATACATATGAATATAGACTTCAATATAGAATCATAGAATCAACCAGGGTGGAAAAGGCTTCTGAGATCATCAGTCCAACCCTTGATCCAACACCACCATGGTTACCAGACCATGGCATTAAGTGCCACATCCAGTCTTGTCTTAAAAACCTCCAGTGACAGTGAATCCTCCACCTCCCTGGGCAGCCCCTTCCGATGTCTGATTACTCTCTCTGTAGAAAATTTCTTCCTAATATCCAACCTAAATCTCCCCTGGCAGAGCTTAAGACTGTGCCCTCTTGTCCTACTGCTGGTGGCCTGGGGGAAGAGCCCAACGCCCACCTATATCATAATGGAAGCACTTTGAGAGGGAAAAATGTGAATATGGTATGTCTTACACAAATCAAATTAGGATTTTGTGCAGTCAGTGATTCCTAGTAGGCTTGGTAGATGGACCCCCAGGTCCCTCAATACTCTCCCTCAAGGAACTGGTGGAAAAGCTCTCTAAGCTACTCTCTACTATTTATCATCAGTCTGGACCCAGAGAGGATCCAGGGAGGTCCCAAACACCTGGAGATTGGCCGATGTAATGCCCATCCACAAGAAGAGCCGGAAGGAGGATCCAGGGAACAACAGGCCTGTCATCTGACCTCAGTGCCCAAAAAGTTATGGAAGAGATAGTCTTGAGTGTGATCTCATGGCACATACAGGACAACCAAAAGATAAGGCCCAGCCAGCACAATTTTAGTAAAGTCAGGTTCTGCCTGAACAACCTGATCTCCTTTCATGACTGGGTAAACTGCCCAGTGGGTGAGGGGAAGGCTGTGGGTGTAGTCTACCTGCACTTCAGAAAAGCCTTTGATTCTGTCTCCAACAGCACTCTTCTGGAAAAGCTGGAGCCCATGGCTTGGACAGGGGCACTCTGTGCTGGGTTAGGAACTGGCTGGAGGGCCGGGCCCAGAGAGTGCTGATGAACGGGGCTGCATCCAGCTGGCAGCCAGTCACCAGTGGTGTCCCCCCATCAGTGTTGGGCCCAGTCCTGTTTAATATCTTTATTGATGATCTGGACAAGGGGACCAAGCACACCCTCAGTAAATTCACAGATGACACCAGATTGGGTAGGAGTGTTGATCTGCTGGGGATTAGGAAGGATCTGCAGAGGGGTCTGGACAGGCTGGATTGATCAGATAAGGTATGCGATTCAACAAGGCCAAGTGCCGAGTCTGACACTTCAGCCACAATAACCGCATGGGGCACTACAGGCTCAGGGAAAAGTGGCTGGAGAGCAGCCCAGCGGAAAAGGATCTAGGGGTGCCCATCAACAGCAGCTGAACATGAGCCAGCATGTGCCCAGGTGGCCGAGAAGCACAATGTTATCCTGGCTTGTATCACAAATAGTGGCCAGTAGGACCGGGGAAGTGATTGTCCACCTGTACTCAGCACTGGTGAGGCCACACCTCAAGTGCTGTGTGCAGTTCTGGGCCCCTCACTGCAACAGGGACGTTGTGAATATAGTGCAAGTCCAGAGGAGGGCAATGAAGCTGAGTCTAAGGGTAAGTCCAGGGAGCTGGGGTTGTTTAGCCTGGAGAAGAGGAGGCTCAGGAGTGATCTTATCACTCTCTACAACTATCTGAAAGGAGGTTGTAGCCAGATGAGGGTCTCCCAGGCAGCCAAGGACGGGACAAGAAGTCATAGCCTGGTTCCTAGTTCCGCCAGCAGAGGCTCAGGTTGCACATCAGGAGGAATTTCTTGACAGAAGGAGTTGTTAAACATTGGAACGCACTGCACAGGGAGGTGCTGGAATCGCTGTCCCTGGAGGTGTTCAAGAAACAGCTGGATGTGGCACTCAGTGCTGTGGTCTAGTTGACAAGGTGGTGTTTGATCAAAGGTTGAACTCTACAATCTCAAAGGTCTTTTCCAACCTAAATGACATTTTAATTCTGTAACTTAAATAGATATATTTGAAACCTTTGCCGGAAATGGTTTTTACCAATGGAACAAGTATAAGGTACATGTAGGTCTGTGATTTCTTTTGTTTTACTGACCAAACATTCTTTTTTTTGCAAAATATTTCAAGCTCTAAGTATCATTTGGAATATAACCTCTTGGTCATTATAGCTATAAATGTTAGTTACCTCCACCATTTGAAAAAATTCCATCTATTTATGGTGTAGATAGATATATTTCATCAAAAATATATAGATGTATAGATATATTTCATCAAAATATTATAACAATGTAAATTAAAAATAACAGAAAACTTACTGGTTATAGGACTAGATTTATTTTAAATGTCTCAAAAGCAACAAGAAGAAGTAAAACCTGATTTCTGTTGAGTAGAAATTTTTAAAAATTGGATTATATCCCAGATATGTACATATTTTTTCTACTTAATTATTAAAATACCATTGATAAAGTTGTTAAGTAGAACGGGGCTTAAAGTCCAATATCTCTGCTTGCACAAGAAAATCATGAAGTAAATTAAAAAAAAAATCTAGATACTGATGCAGTTATATACTTTCTTCTTAGACTCGGTCCTTTAGTTTTCTACGTTTAGTCTTTTGATGACATTTTGGATGTTTGATGTTATTTCTGAGGCAAGATTTTAAAACTGGCATGTCATTGTAATCTGGGCCCTTTTACATCTCTGTAATGTAATCAGTCAGCGTTATCAAGAAGTTTATTTTTCCTCTCTTTAGTTGTTGATGAGCAGTTAAAAATATATTACTACTATTATGTTAGGTATTTTTATTTAATTACTGTAAGGTATAAGTATTGTGTTTTGAAAAGATTTGGGAATAAATAACAACAATGAGGAAATAAAACAATTAAGACTAAGGCAACAGGGAAAAAGGAAAGAACCCAAACAAAACCACAAACTTGTTCTTTGCTCTTTTAAAGCTGAAACAATATGAGTTGTCTCTAAATAATTCACATGTGGTGCCAGGCCTGCCTCTCAGAAAGCAACATTTCCATTTTCAAGTTTCCCCAAATGTTTCATTAAAATTCAAAGGTTGTGCTGGAAAACAAACTAAAGTACTTTCAGGTATAGAGGTTTGGTGGGTTTTTATTTTAGTTTTAAACAGGTTACCTTCTACCCTTATCTTCTTCAGCAGCTGGCACTTATAAATGAAACAATTTTTTAAAACTGCTGAATTCCAAAATTCTGATCAGTAAGTAAAGGCTGGTGAGATGTGACACTGGCAGATTCCGTTCTCCCATGGCCTTTCCCCTACTGGTGTCCCTCTTCTCCCGCTCAGTCCGTGGCACTTCATTGCACAGCCTGATTTTTCTGGTGATGAAGAGATAATGGACCCTCTGAGAAATAAGACACCATGTAATAATGGTTTGCCCTACAGAAGTAGTCCATTTTAATTTCATGGTTGTTGCATTATCCCACATGTTTTCTCACAAGACATTACAGCAGGATCACAATAATTCCACCACTGGAGTGTACATAAAGCATAATTAGCTTTAAAAGTGTTGTTCTTTCAAGTCCTTTCTTTCTCTAGGCTGTATAAAACATAAATTTATAATGACTGAATCTCCCATTTTGCTTCCCTTTTCTGGTAAAAATATATTTATTCTATGTGTGCTCAAAGCTAAATCTGAGGGGTTTTGTTTCAGCATAAGAACAGACCTGAGATCAAGTACACGGTATTCAGTGGCTAATCATTTCAAAACAATAACGTTGAAAAGAGAAGGATATTCATGCAAGACAGAAAAAAAAAGATAATTTTTAGTAAGCTTTTTTCTTAAATGCGTTATATATATATATATGATATATATAGTTTGTTTTTTCAGGAATGTTGTGACAAATGGTTGATAGAGCCTTTTTTTTAGGTGATGTAGCTAAAATGTTGATTAACCTAAAAAAAATTCTGAAGCTTTTTAAATTATCCTTATGCTTAAATGCGTTAATAATGTTATGCACACAAAATTATATCTGCCTTTAAAATACACAGATGCCTACTGCTGTTGCAAGCTTATGAAACT
This sequence comes from Pachyramphus minor, assembly GCA_013397135.1. Classification (NCBI taxonomy): domain Eukaryota; kingdom Metazoa; phylum Chordata; class Aves; order Passeriformes; family Tyrannidae; genus Pachyramphus; species Pachyramphus minor. The sequence goes on along the minus strand of VYXB01002550.1, from coordinate 345,655 downwards.
GTGTCATGAAATTTTTTTTAAAGATGCTTTTTGACATTTGCAGTATATTGGTGGATATGTTTTATATTTCAACAGAGCTCTCAAACAAAAGGCTCTTTTGACAGTGAACGTGACCCCTCACTGTGCGTGAAAAATTTGTCTTTTTCTGTATGTTTTGAAGTGCTCCTAGGATTTTGAATGGGCTGGTGTATGAGTTCACTTTAGTTATTGAGCAGTATTATGAGTTATTGAGCAGTATTAAGGGCTATTAAGGGCTATTAAAGTCAAAACTAGAATGACAGTCCTCTAAGATATAAGCCCCTTTTCGAAGCNTTGAGCAGTATTAAGGGCTATTAAAGTCTCAGGAAAAAAACAGCCATCAACAAAACACCACCACAAACACTTAGCAGCTGTCTGTAAGTAACTCATCAAAAATGTAAGTTACCCAAAGCTCAATCTGAAGGTACACGTATTTGACTTAGTGCCATGTCTCTGCCAGTGGTCAGTAGCAGATGCTTATCAAAACTAGAATGACAGTCCCCTAAGATATGAGCCCCTTTTCGAAGTATGTAAAGACTGTGGACTTCCTAAATTTGAGTTGTAGACATATATTCGCTAACAATTCTTGATAGACTTCCATGATTTTTTTCCTAAACACTTCAGTCAAGCGATTTTGATCTTCAAAGCTACGAGCACCTACATGACTGTGCTGTGTATTTGCCCTTCTAATCTCACAGCATTACTGACAGTATTTTTAGCAATGTTAGTTGTGTGGAAATATGGCAAACACAAGCGTATGCCAGCATATCTCAGTGAGAGACACCCCATGAACAAAAGAAAAAGATATACCGATAATTTCACACATATTGTGACAATGTAGGTAAAAACTTCAAAACCAGAGCATACAAATAAGTGGTGGAAAACATTATTCCTATTGTAGATTCCTTGTGCAGCCCACTGGTTCAGCCTGGGCAACTCTTCCTGGTAAATGGCAGCGTGGAGAGAGAAAAAAGCACAAAAACTACCGCTTGTCAAAACAAAGTGTTGTGATTTGAGTGATAGTCTTGTGGCCAGTTTTAAGGTTTACTTATTGGTTTGTAGGGTAGAAAGTTCATTGGCTTCTTCTGTGTGACTTGTTCATATATTATAATAAGCTCTACATTTTTCAAGCATGGATTCCCTTTATCATGTCTTCCTCTTATTTTTAACCCACTCCACTGTTGGGCATTTACAGATCAGTAAAGATGTGAACAATTTTTTTTTATTATTTTTTTAACATTTCTCCTACTGCTTTGTGATCTTTCAGAGGTTTGGCTGGTACAGAATCTATTCACATTCTCCATTTATTTAAATTTTCCAGGTCTGTTCAATGTCAGAATTCTCAAAATATTAAAAAGACAAGACTTCTAAAGCAGGTTTCAGTTATGACCACAAATCCCTCTGCCAGCAAAGGAGAAAAGGGGGATACACTTGAAGGTAAGTCAGAAACCTGCCTGGAATGGTTGCTTCGTTTCTGGTTAATCTTTTGATGTAACAGTTTTATCAGAAGCAAAGGTCAAGTCATGTGTCTGCTTGCTGATATTGGTGGATCATCTGTCAATAGGTAGACATGCCACCTCCCCAGCCACATCCTATCCTCTAAGAGTAGGCCTGTAAGAGGGGGACCTCAGGGAGGTTTTAACTCCTTATTTGACCCGAGGAGAAAAAATTATTCAAAGTGCAAAATACACACTTTCATCTGCATTATTATGTGCATTTGAACACACATGCTTCTTCAGAACTAGCCTTTCATAACATTCTTAAACTTTACATTTTCTGGTTTTTCTCCTGACCTTTACATAGTCTGCAGCAGGGAATCCCTATAACTTTTGCTAGAATGGTGAGGGTTTGAAGTGTCTTGGGCCATTTACTTAAGTGACAGTGAGACTGTTTCCTCCCCTCATCAGGTACACAGCAATAGATTTCCTGTTAACATCAAGTAAGAACAGTGGAGTGACTAAACATAAGCAAACAATGTCTAGTGAAAAATAACCCTGTGGTCGCACCAGATCTCTACTTCCAAAGTACTTTCTATGGTAGCTTGATATACTAAGATTTAAAAATGCAAACAAACCAGCAGAAGTGAAGAAACAAGATGAGAGTTGCTCACAGAGCAAATCAACTGACATGTAAAGTAGTACAATAGCCATTAAAAATAAAAAGATAAATAAAAGAAAAAAATCTCTAGCTAGGACATGGCTGGTGTAGTCGTTCAAGTTTTCAATCCATGCTATACTTATCCATTTTAGGATCTGTCCAAAGTTTATTGATCTAACCCTCATTTAGTCTCATTGCCCTTCCACACACATGCCTTCCCCCTTTCTGTGTACACTAGACAGAGATTCACAATAAACTGGGATCCGTTTTTCTACATCCCATTCAGATGTATTCGGATTTCAAATTAATCCTTTACATGCACATCATCTAACATTTATAACCAAAACTTGTATGCTTTTCTTAGACCTTGATTTGTTAAAACCTTCTGAAACTCTTTATTTTAATTTGGTTTGATTAAAACCTAAATAATTCTATATAATTTGCATGTTTTACCTATTCAGACCTTATCTGTATTCAGAGCTCCAGTTTTATGAGAGAACATCTTGAATTTGCACGAGTCCTTCAACTCACTGAAATGGGCATAAAAAAATTGTAATAAATAAGAGGAATTGGAGTAGTATATCTCTTTCTGTAGACAGTGGCATAAATGCTTGTCAGCAGCATAATCTATTGCTTCATTTTTTTATGATAGTCTTTCTGTATAATTGTAAAACCAACAACAAAGTTACTGAGATTAAGGGAATTAAAAAGACCCAGATGACAGCAAATTTATGTGGGTTGATATGTTGCTAGAAAGGTTCTTAAAATTACTTCCAAATTAGAGTTTAGGTATTGCTATACAAACAGACATCCAAACTCCTGGCATCTAAAGCACAGAATGGAAGCCAAGTGTTTATAAAGTAATATTGTAGGCATTTTTGCTGAAGTTTAGTGTCTACGGTCTTCTGCTCAAAAAAAAAGGAGCTACTTTCTTTAAAATATCACAACCAGAAATTGTAGTGGTGGTGGTTTTCTTTTCCTACACTCACATCCACTTTTGTTTTATTCATTTGCTTAATCACTCCAGAGGGGTCAAGAGCCCCCTATGCAATGTTTTCTTCACCACAGCAGGACTTAAACCTATACCTCCAAGGAACAGATAAAATTGATGCAAGGAAGTGCTCTCTATTTCTCCAGTTGTGCCTGTCTCACTTTCAATGATAGAAATAGTTATCTGGAGCTTGAATGTCTAGGAAACTTTTCTGAGAACAGGTCTTAGGTTCTCCTTCAGTTCAAGTTTTGTGTTTCTTCCAGTGATTAATGGAAAAAAAACATTCAGTCAGGAGATTCTGGAGTCCAAAAATCCTCACTTTCTCCCCCTTTCACTTGTCTGAAGTGCTTTAACCAGGCAGTCAAGCTATGTTTGCTTGCCAAAGCATTAACTGTATGTGTCCAATGGAAAACTTCTGACTACTTATCATTTTGCTTGGACTGAAGTTAATTTGTGAGAATTTTCCTCTTGGTACGGACTATGAGTTTTAAATTTCCCCAAAAAACCCTGAATGTTTGATTCTAGTCATTGTGTGGTCTTCAGATGGTCACAAGATCTTCATCTTGAGATGCATTTTGAGAATTACAATTAACCATGCAAGTAACAGTAAGTATAGTACAAATAAACATTTTCATACCAAAGAGAGACAGGTAGGATTTGGTGGGGTCCCTTCTTTTGCCAAAAGTTGGGCTTGTTTTCATGCTCTTTCCTCTTACTTACTTTTTTACTATGATGTTAAACTGAAGACTAAACCAGCGACATGAGCTTTATGTTCTGTTTTGAAAACAGTGAAATCTGTAACCGCACTTGTAGTCATACATTTAGAAAGGAATTCTGTACTGTGGGGGAAGTTGCTTTAGAAAATTCTCCTAATGTCTTTTGTTTTACCCATGAAGCTGGAAGCTTCATTGTTCCTGAAGAAAGCTGACACAAAAGAAAGTTTTAACAGAACAAAAAGGAGTTGTTTAGGTCTGGGGCCGTGCCCAGTCTTCCCATACAGAATATTATAAACATATGTTCAACCTTGTTCCCACTGTCTCCTCTTTCATTCCTGTTCCCTAAGGCATAGGGAACATCAAATTAAAATTTGAATGGATGAGGGCTGTAGACAAAATTATTTCTAACCTTCATTTATTGATGCTGCACAAGGACTTGTAAATGTTGTTGGTAGTAGATTATTGCTATGACTAACATTTACCATAGAGTTTTTTCTTTCATTCATGAATGAACTCTGATTTTATCTGAGTTGCTTTCAGATAGTTAACAAAAGCTGATGAATACTTAGCATGCATATTTATCAAGGTATGGATTATTCCCTGCTAGTCACAGTTCTTCTTTTCTATGAATGACAAAAGTATTATTCAATAAGAATGTGATGAATAAGCCAGTTCTTGTCTGAAATTTTAGAAATTTTCAATAAAATATATCTATAAGAGAAAAAATTTATGAGTACTTTGCAGCTGACAGAATATATGTGAGTTATGAATAACACAGCTCCAAGAATCAAAGCAATCAAATCTCAGTCCAACACTCGAGTCAATTCTGCAGTGCAAACATTATTTTAACAAGAAGACCTTTGCATCAGTGTCAGCCCAAGTAATAAAATCTTAGTGATTCTCTGACTTGGTTCATTGCCTCAACCAGAAGCAAAAGACAAACTATTCTTCACCACACTTTTTAGGCATCCATAAGATGCACTCTTGTTAACTAACAAGCACCAGTAAAAAAGTTAAAGTGCAAGCCTTCCTGGAAGATCTCTTCACCTAATCATGGTACAAAATGTAAAGATAAGGCTTGTAGCTACACAGGGACTCCAAAGAATTACCAGCTCATATGCCCAGGAATCATCTCACTCATACACAGAATCTGCCCACTTCTTCACTATAATCTGATATTATTAGCTTTCCACCCATAGAAATTCTGGGTATAGAAGTGCAGTGGGCCTTGGATAGATATTCCAGTGGAAGAGGGGAACAGAGAGAGTCCTGGTACAAACTTCAGTAGACAACTGCAAGGCAGACGCTGGCCTATTTATTTAGGTCATTGACGGGACGGAGTGCCTTATACATTCAGGAAAGCAGGAATGAAAATACTCTATTTTGCAAGTGGAGGCTAGAAAAATTAACACTTTCAGCACAGATATGCAGAGACAACCATTAAACCTCACTCTAGCAAATTGTTATCTTAAAGTCTGAGTTCTGCAAGAATGTAAGTACAACTGCCAATGCAGTTTATGTTTTCATATTGGCTTTGTTTCCTTGAAAGGTCTGTGGTTAGACATTTGTGAATGGAACAGATTGAACAGTGTTTTATTTTCCTCAGGAATATTTTCATACACACAGAAAAAGCATTCACCCCAGAAGCAGCACATGCCAAACAGGCAGAAGACCAAAACTCAGTACAGAGATAAACTATTGTATTGAAAGAGATCTTACAAACAGCTAAACGAAAACACTGTTCTGAATATGGGTAAACTAACTGTAGAATCTATATACCTAATTCTTCATTAAGCAAGATTTTGGATCACTTACCCACTCTTAAGTTTATTGAAAACAAAGGGGCAAAATTACTTCCATAAATTTAATCAGGTACTGTATACCTTCCTGAACAGGATTTTGTGAGCAAACCTCAGAAACTATAGACAAATCTTTCTGTATAAAATGGAAATTTTTAAAGCCACCTCTTCACTGGCATCCACTTCAAAATTAAAATATCTAAGGGGAATGAGGAAACAAATTTATTAAAATGGTTAGATAAATCTAAGTAACTTTTTAAGTTTTTAATTTTGTAAAATCTAGTTAGAAAAGCACAATTTGCCTATATCTAGATTGAGCTTTTTTATATGAGGAGGGAACATAAACCTTGTGTAGTAAGTAAGGGTATCAAGTTTAGCTAATACGCAGCACATGCTGCATTGTGTTTCTTGTAAAAATTTTATTTAGTGTTTCATAAAGCAAGGAACCCACAGAAAGCTAACCAAAGAATTGACATACCAAGCTTCTTTCTCTCCAACACATTTTTGGTTTGTTTTTAAAGCAATTATATGAAGTGCTCTAATTGCCACTTACTTTAGGAAAGGTTTAGTTCTGCAAGATGCAGACTAGACCAAAGATATTTTGAGAGGTCTTAGAAAAATATGCAGTGATGCCAGACTGTTGCACCTATGTAGCATTTGGGGTTTCGTGGATTTTACCTCTTGCAGACAAGGGGAAAAATAGAAGTCTGCAACCTTGGCAGCTTACTTAGATGATGCATTCCATTTCATATAAATTTGTTACAGTAGTTAAGCAAAACAATGGTCCTTCTATTTTCAAGCCATGTTATTTTCTTAACATGTACCAGAGCTGTCATGCAGGCAGCCTGCTCGCCTGCTCTGCGAGAAGGTTTTATATTCCAAAAAGCTTCCAGCCCCCCCCACACACATTCCCTGATGGTGAAAATAAAACAATTTCATCTGCTGGTAGTTTCATGTCTTCGTCCCCCTCCTCCTTTTTTTTTTTTTTTATTTTATTTTCCCTCCCCCCCCTATTTCCCGCTCTTTCCTTTGTGGGCTCCTTTCCACAATGCCATATGGCAGCTGAAGGAAGGGTAGAGCAACGATCTGCATCTTCAGCTCCTAACAAAAGATGCAATAGTGTCAAAGAGGCTCATGAATGCATGAGACATACAAGTATAGAGAAGTGCCTCCAGTCCTGTCAGGAAGGACTAAAGGGAAGCCTGATAAACCTGACATCGCTTTAGTGTAAAGAAAGGCAGCAGTGCTTCTCTCGGTAGTTCATCTCGCTCCCATCCATCTCCCCCCGCCCCCCTTTCCCCTCCC